>JAQFZX010000867.1:0-42315 GCA_034682405.1 Hydroisotoma schaefferi
TCACCTTTATCAATACAATCAAAAATGGTTTGAGTAAGGTCAGTTAGTGCATACACAGTAGAGTGATGTCGTCTGAAGCTAACCTGGGCATTACTGAACAGTTGGTGGTCGAAAAGCAAGTTCTCGACTCTTAGGTTAATTAACATTTCAAAAACCTTACTTAATGGAGAAAAACCGGATATGGGATGATAAAAGTTAGCGTCAAGCATATCACCTACAGGTTATAAAATGGGTGTGACCAGTGCTTTTTTCTGACAAATAGAAACAATTTTTTTTGGTAGACATAATCCCAGCAAATTCGATAATCGTATCAACCACTCTGCGGCTAACCCAATTTCGTGTTTTAATTTTTTGGACTTGGGAGTTGAAAGTATCAGCCGAAGTTTAAAAACCAATTGTTATTACTGCCATTTTTATGGGTGCCTGCTCTATTTCGTTTCATCACATCGATCGAATTTGCAGGGATTATTTTTCACCAAAATTTGCAATTTCATGTGATTAACCGTGATTTACTCCGGTTTTGAGTGCACTAAAACCTGCATTTATGCTCTATATAGCGTAAATCACAATAAAACAGAAGTCGCATAAATCAAGGTTCTGTTGTATGTTTTGAGAAAAAGAGTAATTTGCGAAACCCACGTTATCAGAAAAAAGGTTTCGGCTCTCAAAAAAGTTGGCATTTTTGAGGGGGCCAATTTTTTAACATACCCTTGCATCTAAGAACAAGAACACGTCTGTTTCCATAAAATTAGGAAGCATTAGCAAAATTGGTTCACCTATACGGAAACCCCTTTAGTGCCTATCTCCGCTTCTAAGGAATTTTCTCCCATAAGAGCCTATTACTTTTTCGTAGTCATGGACTTTAAGCCCGCATAAGTGGCTCAGCTTTGCAACATTTTTACAAATTATCCATCCAAACGTCCTTTTAGTTCAAGAGCTTTCGAATTATACCACATTCAAAAACATAATCAATGTAGTTTTCGAGAAATCGTCGATCAAAAAGCGGGACAATGCAATGAACCAGCCTGTACATTAAATAGTTTGGTAAGCAAAGGGAGTAAGTCGTCACAAAATAACTTAAAAATACGGGCTGGAACATTAGATAACCCGGTTGAGGATGAAAAGGATGGGTTTTTTTGTATTCCTGCACTCACTTCGTCCTCCGTAAATGGAATATAACATTGTCCTCGTTTGAACTTAGATTTAACAACACGTTTGAGCTACATTCGTTCATATTATAATTAAGCTGTATCAGAAAAGCTTTAGCTAAAGTCTCTGCAATGAGCTCAGGCTATATATTGTCCTTTCGATTTTTAGCCCATTCTAGGACTATAGAGATTGTCATATCTATCAGTCCGTCTGTCTGTCTGTCCGTCCGCGCGAGATCTCAGAACCTACATATGCTGCAATATGGCTGGAATAAATTTTCGCCGGTTAGTTAACCGTAGGATTTGTAATTGATGGCAGGTTACAACTAGTGAGGTGAGATACAAAAAATGCAGTAAAAACTAAAGGATATGTGAGTATGACATTGTAGAATTCTTCGAGCTCCTAACAAGTATCATTAACCCTTTTTGTGCCTAGCTGGGAAAGGAACCAGTCTTCGCTTTCCCTTTGTCTATGTGAATTGTCAAACAGTTAAGTAATCTAAAATCGAAAGATGAAAGCTTAAAAAATAACTCATTGGTTTTTTACAGCATGGACCTTGGGATGGCTTCTTTGTAAAGTTGTTCCATATATTCAAGGAGTGGCTGTCTGCTCTTCTATTTACTCTTTGGTGGCTATTTCTGTAGAAAGGTAATTGATTTATTTGGATTTTTTCATACACCTTACAATAAGAGTTCGTGTTGAAAGGAAAGTCGCACCTAGAACTTATTGCAATTGCTGGCCTAGATTTCTATGTAATGAAAACAAAATGACTGCAATGTTCTTGGTTTACTGGAGAAAGTGCACGTATCATGTCATACTTAGCTTGTTCTCTCGCAGATCATGATACAAATTTCAGGATTACATTTTTTATTGGCTTTTTTTCGATTATAATAATTTGCTAAGCATTCACATTTCTTTTGGGCTGTGGAGGAAGGGTTTCAAAAGTGTATTCAACAATAGTCAGCCACGTCTTTCCTGTTATTGCTGCATCAAGTTGTTTGCACGCTCGCCAAAACATCTTATGCAGGTGCGCCTTTATTTTTTAGTCTATGTCGTTCGTGGTTGGTATATTAAAAAATCGTAGAGCTGAATAAATGAGTTATAAGCAGGCTGTTATAGTTTCTGTGGACAATTCAGAGTGATTTCCAGTTCATTAAATTAATGCATTTGTAAGCCTGTGCAAGTCTTTTTTGCAACATAAAGCCGTTTGAACAGTTTTTCCAAAACACCTCAGAACAGAACTTCTCAAATCATTGTTTATTGCATTTTGTATATTTGTGTAAAGACATGGAAAGGCAAGACAAGAGTTTCACCATTTTAAGAGTTAGCATACTCCAATCCTACTAGAGATAATAAGTAAGCACGTCCGGATTTATACTCAATCTTGTCAGCACATCATTAGTATAAATGAAAATGAACATGCATGCCAAGAAAGGATAAGAAATGCTGTATGAAACTGTCGTCTTCTTCCTCAAAGAAGACAAAACCAAGATTGTAAAATGTATTGACTTTTACACGACGTCATTCAAATGTTCCTTTAGGCTAGGAGATTCAAGTTTTGCCCATTCTTTCACACATGAAATGGGTTCTGGGTTTTAAGACTTCAGTCCTCTCAAATAACATAAATTCATAAATTTGAATAAACCATAGTTGCATTTAGTCTTATAATCTATCGAAAAATATGTTCTGCATTACTTTTTAGAGTTTTTATCCATGAGAATGCAAACTAAAGTTCCATGCATCTGTTACACTAACTGACATGAAACACTATCTGAACCTTCTGGTAGAAATGAATATTAAGACCTAAAAAATATTGGAGTGACCATGACCAAAGACCAAAGATAGCAAAAAGCAATGTTTCTTTAAGCTTGCACAGCCTCTCCCCGCCCCTTCAAGATTGTTTGGATATTCCAAAAAAAGAAAGCTCTCATCTCTTTCATTTAACAAGCTGAAGTTGACATGACAGTCAGTCAACTATCTTACTTGTGATTGGACAAGTCAAAATAAATAGACAAAATCATGGCCACCAACCATTTATCTACATGTCACATTAATCGATTGATATCTTCTTTGTATTTATTTACTAGGTTCGAATAAAAAATGATCAAGTAATGCGTATGCGAATGGGCTATTTTTATTGGCTAAGCTGGAGTATGAAAAGAAGGAAACCACAATAATGATGTTCGGTCGGATTTACATTTAGTTATTGGTAAAATGCTTACTCGGTTGATTTTCTTAGTCGATTCTCATATCTAAATTGGAAATAGACAACAGAAAGCAGACTACTTGTCCTCTGTGCATGTTTTGTGGACTTTGCGTTCATTTTGAATCCATCCGACATTCTTCCATCCGTTCGACATCTTTGAATATTCAGCCAAGATCTTCAGCGTAGACGGTTAAAAAGGCTAGGAAACTTATTCATTAAATTCTATGCACTATAAAAAATGGAGTACTTTAAAAAGCACGAGTGAAAGGTCATCATACTAAGTAGCACCATCGTCCACTATAAATAATTCCATTTACAGGTAGAAGCACATATGCTCTTATCCATTAAAGCGAGTGAAACCTTGAATAAAACTCAACCTGGCTATGGCTGCCCAAGAAAGAAAGCCAACCTCACGGTTAAATTATCTGTGCATTTCTCACCTCCTAAGTGTGTGAAGGGGTAAAACATTGAATCTTTCCACCTGAAATTTTTTTTTCGTATCTAGTCATAGTCCAAACAACGGTTAGCCCCACCCCACAGCATATTTGTTTCTCTTTCTAGTAGTCTGTAACAGTAAAAAGATCGAAGTGGAAGATCAAATGATCTCCAAACTTTTCTAGTTGCTTGACTCCATGACCAAACCCTTACATATAAATTGTTCAATACGTATCAGAAATAAAAAGCCAGCGTGTCACTTTCATCTGGCATCGCATCAGCTAGGAAGATTACTTTTTTACTCGCATGTCCACCACAATCTTATAACTTGTTAGGAACTTTGATCATAAAAACAGACTCAACATGTTCTAACCTCTTTCCCTTTATATTTGCAGATGCCTAGCGATCCAATGGCCCCTACATAGCCAACTCACAAAAAGAACGGCTCGACTGGTAATAATTGGGATATGGATCTGGGCGTCTTTGGTGGCCGTACCTTGGGCCATCGTGTTTGAAATCTCCGCAGCCGATAAGGACCATCCCGATATATCATTTTGCGTTGAAGTGTGGCCCAAAGGCTACGAATACTTTGAGACTTATTACTTTCTCTTTGCGAATGTAATCCTCTGCTACCTATTTCCCCTGGGGCTGATTTCTCTATGTTACTTTATCATTTGGCTGAGAGTATGGCGAAGGGCACTTCCATGTGATTCCCACAATCAGAGCTCATCCATTGAGCTGATCCATCAGAAGGCTAAGGCTGGAGTATTAAAGACCTTGATTTTTGTCGTCCTACTATTTGCCTTCAGTTGGCTACCATTGTATCTAATTTTTACCCGACTGAAACTATTCCAGGGGGAACTGACCCCTGTGGAAACGGGTGTTATTACCTTTGGACTACCCATAGCTCAATGGTTGGGTAGCTCCAATTCCATGTGGAACTCGTGGATTTACGCATTTCTGAACGTAAAGTTTCGCAGAGCGTTTAAAATACTGTTTTGTGGTAAGAAGCAACGGAGAGACCCGGTTCCGATGCAGTCGTATCCCAAACCTAATGTTCATATTATTCTTAAACGGCTAAATGCTTACAAGGGGACTAATTCGTCTTTGTATAATGTGACTGAGGTATAGCTAACCTGTTTTTGAGCTTGTAACCGACCTGATCTCATTTAGGGTATCTTTAAAATATTTATTAGTCCGAGATTAAAATCTTTATTAGTAATCTGCTCATGTTTATATATTATCGGTGTTTGTGTATTTGTATGGAATGAAACTACGGGAATGAAAATGAAAACAAAATATTGTCCATAAACTTATTTTAAAAGACTAAACAGTTTGAGTGATGGGTTAGTTGTTATATTGTACTATTCTTGAGTGGTATACAATATATATTAATAAGTAGGACAGGTTACTTTACTTCCTTATTGAATGTTGGTTGTATTGATTTATTTAAAAGGTATTTTAGAATGAATTTTTCGGTTACTATACCGAGTTTGTTTAGTATTTTATTTTTTCCGGAGTTCATAAACAGTCTTGTTATTTGTTTTTGGTTAACGATAAGAAAAGGGGTTAGATAAATAAATATGAATAGATCTCTGTTTTATTTATTTAGTAATTCTTGTTTACTACTTTAAACTTATGTGTTCCTGTTTACTGCCCTGTCTTCATAAAAGTATCGTAAAACTTAGCCCAGGCGTTTTAGACAAAATATCACTTCGCTTTGTCTATGCCCAGGTGAGACTATGATCCCATAAACTACCAAGCGTATAAAGCAGCTAGACATACCGAGGTCCTTTTATGTTAATTTGGTTTACATGACGCATATATCTCCTAAAATAACTAGTTTTTCTAAGTAATGCACATTTATTTAAACTCGACCAAAAGCGTTCTTCTACTTTATTTATTATATCATCCTTGAAGTTATTTGTAAACCGTTGTAAAATCGTTAGTTCGTAAATCACGAGAATAATGTTAAGAGTACCTAGTTGAATTTGTCTTCTGAGATTGTACTATTAAAAATATGCATGCTCAATAAATATTTATTGCGAATTTCGTTGTTTTAATGTTTGTTTAAAGTGAAAATCTAGTTTTATATTTATTTGATCATACTTCCATAAACTAAAATGGGGACCAAACAGTGAGAGCTTGAAAAGTTACGTTTGCGTATAATAAAGCATTTGAAAGATTATAGCTTGTTTGCATCAAAAGCTGAAAAACGTTAGTTCTCATTCACTAGCATAGCATTTTAGTGCGAGTAAACAACTTTAATATGGTAGGTAAACTACATCACTAAAATGACGAAGGGTGTCCATGAAGTTGTGGGTAACGTGTACCCTGTATTTTTCTGTAGATAATCCAGCATTATACTCTTGTTTGCATCGGATCAACAAGAAATCAGATAGCGAAGAAGAAACTCCATTTTATTTATTCACTCAACTTGAATACAATTCAACATAACATTAGTCTAGATATGAAGCGCTACCACGATTAGCGTTCTATCTATTTCTTACCAAGTGCTTTCAATAATAATCTTCACTCCCACTGGAAACCATAATGGCCCTTAGCAGTTTCCTAATAGTAATAATATTATTATTAGCTTTGCCCCTCCTAGGTCTAATCATGAATAGTGCTTTCCCTACTCGACTTTCTCAATAACCCAATTCTCCGGCATTCCTAAGATTTATTTATTCTTACGCTGCGCTGGTAAATATCACAAGTCCATTTTTATGTTTCTTAGGAGTTCTTAGGAATTAGGAGTTCCGTTCTCCACTGTCAATAATAAATGCAAGTACATATTAAAAGATAGATTATATATAATGATTTAACATCATTAAGAATGAATAAAATGAGAAGTACACTCCCACTCAACAGAAAGACTTCGAAAGGAGCCATGGTTTGCTATGTTTTTACTGACTATGCCACATCAGTGTAAAAACCTAACGGTGCTTATCAAAAAGCAATGTTTTGAGCCAAGAATGCTCCCAGCCGTTTATAGGGTAGGTACTTTACCAATATCTCAATTTTGTAAGCACTAAAAGGCGAGCTTTTGTATGGTTATCTCCTGTCATTAATAATTATTACAAATAATAACGAACGAGCTAAAGATTAAACCGTCCATAGAGTCGAAGGCTCTGTCTAACCGTTTTACCATGCACAATTATGTGCTTTACTGTTATTTGTTGTCAATATATAGCTACTCATGTGCAAATAATGTGCATCGCGTGAGATCCTAGCCAGATCTGGCTAGAATTTTATTTTATAAACCTCCACTGCCAATATTTGCCTTAGAATGCTTATTTGCTTATCCCGAAGGATTTTTAGGAAAGTATGAAAAGACCACATTTTAATTAACACCATCAGAAAATAGCACTCGCGGAGTTATAAGTTATTTACCAAATTTTTTACTGTATCCCATCGGAGGCAACATCTATGTCTTCAAATCCTTCTAGATGTATTTTTTGATGTATCCAATTCAATCTTTCCTGGATTGATAAAATGGTAAATTCGTAAACTATTATTCTGGGTTTGTTTCTTGCGTTTAAGCATGCTTGACATTTTCCCCCAGAACTTTATTGAGAGCTACTGAGTGAAGAAATCCTTGTAAAGAATAGATTATATTCCAACAGTATGCCAAAATGTTCTCCTTGGACTCACTGTTGATTTAGTTTGAGCGAAGTGGGAGATAGAAGAAAAAGAAATTGGCAAGCAGCAGGTATCATGATCATGACAGATGAGTTTAGTGGTAGCTTTTACCTAAGATGGAAAGAAATGTAATTTCCAGATTCTGTAGTATACAGACAGTGCGTAACACAGTGATGATGGATGATGATTTACATTTAATAGAGACAGAAGGAAAGAAGATCTTATCAGTTTTATCACTCTATATTCCCAAATTATAGCCCACCTCTCTCATTCATCCCTCTTAGGTAGAACCGGACATGAATATATGGCATTTACTTTTCTTGTTGGTTGATTAAGCAGGAGAAAGTTGTCAAATATGCCAAAACCATTCCTCCACTTTTCCTGGCCCACTGGGGTTTAAATTACGTTGGATGTAAGCATTCCATTTAGCTGACACCCGTCACTTAATGAAATAAAAAATAATTTTCTTAGACAGGATGTATTCCTTTCCTAATAATTCCTAAAAATTTACATTTATCCGTTGGGCAAACACTTTATGAACCTTTATACAGTCACAGTTATAAAGTTGAATGCTTTTTATGAACTTTCTTCATTTCTGCGAATGATAAAAAGTTGATTAGGAGGAAGTAGGTGGCAGTACATAGTCATAAGTGATCGGATGACTAAAATGGCGATTCGCTTCGTGCATGGTAATGTCACTGTGGTGTCTTAATGTCTTGTCAGATGCCTTTCGAAATGAAAGGTAACAGGTTTTTCTATCAAAAATCTCCTAAAATTGGTTTAATTTTTACTACTTTTCTAAAGGTTAAATGAATGATGTTAATTAAAGTAGAAGTGTTTATATACCCAATAGAACTGGCACTAATCCTGTACCAGTGACCTTTTTCGTACCATAATGCTTTAGTTAATTAAATTCACTAAGGTTTCCATTCAAGTCTTTCAGGCTTACCTAGATGGCCTATGACCTTTTCCAGAAAATTATAAGAGGGTTACATTTATCATGTATATTTTTATAAAAGGGCATTTGTCACGATGCAACAAAGAAAGAGGGCCCTATCGGTGTAGTTAAAGAGAATAGGAAGAACGAGAAGCTCAGTTTTGGGAATGGAACCTTCTGCTCGACTTCTTCAACACGGACGTTTTTTAATGAAAAGAATCTAAACCGAATGGAGGAAGCTTTTCCTTGTTTTTGTAAAGAAATTATGCCGGATCATATTGCTCCTTTACATTCGTGCTCTTCAGTGGCATCATTTTATTTCCTTTCAAGAATGAACGGCATAATCGAAATTGCATTTTATTTTCCCATTCATCATACCACCGTGACCGTATTTCCCGATTTAATTCCCCTGGGGAATTATTTTTTCAAACTCCGATTTGCCATGGGGAATTATACCGGGGGGGGGATTGTTATTCCAAACGAATTTTTTGTTTAGGACCCAGACTTTTTGATAATTTTAGTAGTAATGTTAATTAAAAGTTCCACCAAAAAATATACTTTTTGAACTTTTTTTGCTGAATGTCTTTCAAAATGAAAAAATAGACCAGCCGTACTCAGTAATTCATAATTATTTTAAAACTGAAATTGAGTCGGTCGATTAAATAATAAAATTTCCGTTTAATTTTAGGCAATTTGTAAAACACTAAAAAAATTATAAATGAATTTTAAAAAAAATTATGGTAAAAAACCCTTCTCAAAATTATTTTAGGTATTGCTCTTTTAAAACCGTTTAACATCCTTTGGGAACGTTAACTTTCAATATCTCTTGTTAAAAAAGCTTCAATTTGAGGGATCGGAATTTTTCCCCATGGGGAATTATTACTTCAAATGGTCCGGACCCCACCGGGAATTATTTCGGGGGGGAATTAAATCGGGAAATACGGTAATTATAACACAAGTGGGATTTCATGAGCTACGCTTCCTCCTTCTAACCGTTATATGCCTAATATACCTACATAACGGAAGTACGTTGAAGACCAAATGGTCAAATACTTCATTAGCAATGGCACGATAACAAGGACCTGAGGCAAATGAATGTAGCGTTCAATGACGGATGGCAGGCACTTGAGATGAAAGAGAATATCGTACAACAACGCTGGGACAACCTGCTTCGCAAAAAATTATATGGAATTGGATAAAAGGCTTAAAAGGTATAATTAT
Source organism: Hydroisotoma schaefferi (assembly GCA_034682405.1). NCBI lineage: Eukaryota > Metazoa > Arthropoda > Collembola > Entomobryomorpha > Isotomidae > Hydroisotoma > Hydroisotoma schaefferi. The sequence goes on from JAQFZX010000867.1 coordinate 9,591, forward strand.
GATTAATAGAATTCCTGCAAACAAAAATCGAATAAAGAGCGTATAACGTACAACCTGTTTAAAAAATGGAGGAAACAGACAAATCAATTTAAGGATTGTAATCTATCGATGACGATGAGGATGTAATGTAATAATAAAGAAATCAACAGAATTCCTTCCTTCCCTTCCAGTGGATAAAAGTTGCAAAGAAAGAATTGTAAAAATTGAAACGCACCCATTTTTCTAAAGTAAAAGTTAAACATGAATCCATTCTTTCGTAAAATGATACTTCAATGGAGATCTAAGGTTATAAATTGCATACCTTTGGATGGGAAATCATTTAAATTTAATTAAATTCTTTGATAGATGCCATTTTGTACCTGATGAAACGCGTCACAATCTAAGAATATTAGATGGGTAGGAAATCATAGAACTGCTGAGCCAGAAAGTTTTACAGTGAAAATGGAATACGTTTGAGTGTTTCATATTTAGAAATATGAAAGTAGAATGGGAAAAGATAAAAATTTAAGCAAGAAGTTACATTAAATTTGGCGTTTCGAGATATTAAATAAATGCTTTTGTGTTTCTACCAGTTTTACTAGCAGTGACAGCAATCTTGTTGGAAGCTTTTTAAATTAAATATTCTATTAAAGCTTTTGTTTTTAGCTGTACATTATACATATAAACAAAAACAAGACTTACAAATGGAAAAGTGTACACTCGTCTCATCATATGTAAAAACCACTTTTATAAATTGAAGAAGGGATTATTTATGATGAAACTAGAAGTACGAGAGTAAACCTTCCCTCCAGCTTCAGTTTCAACATTTTATGTTCAGAAGTAATTTTATTTTTATTTCTAAACATACCTAGGTATATTACATGTACTGTCACTCACTGTTCAAGGCAGTGTTCTAGTTCTGATTATATTTACTTTAGGATTCCGGTGTAATTTTATCTGCTTATCATTCCTGTGTTTACTCTACTATTTTGTTAAATAAAAAATAAAATCGAGGCAACAGTATAAAACAAGCATTCCAAATACAACGATGTAACTAGACTTAAATTTATTCTCATAAATTAACCAAAACGTGCCTACCAAGTTATTTGAAACTAAAATATTCTCTATGCAATAGACTCACGATAAAATGTATATGGGATAACAACTCTAGACATCATTTCCTTCCAATTCCATGTCACTAAGGGCAGGGGGCGTGTCATACTTTATCACCATCGTTTTCGAGCTAACATCATTATTCTGGTAGTCATCTTTATCCAATTTATATGAACTAGTTTTTCCCAACTCTGCCAGAGTAACACCTCCTTTTACATTACTTTCTGTTGTATTGGCAGACAGAGTTGGATAAATGGCCACTTCTGCGTCTCCTTGGATTTTGGAATCCTGTGCGATGAATTCATGCAGGATGAATACTATGTAGGCTCTTATTCCTGTGCCCAGTAAAAAGACCAACAGGAGGAATAAACCTCCACCGGAAAAAATGGTCACGAAGCAGATAAGTGTCAAGATCCACAGAACCACGTCAAGCGTGAAGAATATCCAGAGACCATGGCTCTTCCTATTCTACACAAAAAGGCCAATTATTATGCTACCCGATTTTCAGGATGAGAAGTCATACATAATCCTTACACTTCTACAGTATTCCCTTCACAATAAGCCGCGGCTTATGTTAAAAAAAATGATATTTTGAAAGCGTTTTTAACATTGACAGATACCCCTATATAACATGGGAAGGATTGCATGCGGCTTAATTAACGAGGGCGGCCAATTGTCGCGGGAATACGATACTCCAATTGCTACCAAGTGACTCCATTACCATTAATAGATTCAGACAGGCTAGGCATTTCTGGGGAAACGTAAATTAAAAACCTCTTTGACGAAGCTTCTTAATTTTGTTATCCTTCATTTCTTCCACAACAAGTGCCAACCGTACTAACAATATTGGACATTTATGGGAAATTTGTTAAGAAAAATCGAGACATTCGTGGGGGAAAATATATCTTCTACATTCTCACTACTTGAAACAAAAAAGGAACATGGACTTTCCCTTCTAAGTCTAACCTTTTGCTTTGCTTTTGCTTTTAATAAAACGTTTACTTTGATTAAAAAGTAAATTCAAGATTTTTAGTTTAGTTCATACTGAATGCAAAGACTTTTATACAGCATCAGCATCATTATTTACTTGCTGTATCTGGAAAACAATTGATTTGGTTGCTCCAATTACTGCAGTAATTGCTTCTAAGAACTAAAAACGGAGCGAAGAAACCAAATGAAGTAAAGAGTTGGAGATGTAAAGGAACAGCGGGGTGTTGGCATCAACATGTGGTTCTATTGTCGTAGACAATACTGTCCCCATTAAAGTCCAGTCTGTTTATGACAGGTGAGTTGTTCAGATTGTTGGTTTGGAATTTGAAAAGGTGTTAAATCACAGGGTTTTTTCCATTGATAAAATTTTACAAAGCGGACTTTCTCTTACACATGTAAAACCTTTGCACTCAGCTCAAGCGCTGCATATTAAGATTTTGTATTTAAGAGGCTGCTCGTGCAGTACTACACGAAGGCTTTTAAGTTACTTCTGCCCGGTTTCTGATCTATGCCTAGTCTGCTAGCACTTACGTTCCCCAAATCAATGACAATTTGGGCTAAAACAAACCGTGTGCCAATCCCACCATACCATAGTCGACTCTATAAACTAATCATAAGAGACAGAGGAGAAGTTGAAATTGAAAGAATTTCTTGGAAACTGTTCAAAAATCCCATGTGATTTCTATCCAACTAGGTATGAAACCCTTTTAAGATTACTACAGTCAAACTTTACACAGACCGTAAGGACATTGTGTCAAATCTTTTTATCAGTTTGGAGTAGATAGGATTCACGTGAAATACGATTTATTTGAATCAATGGATACGGAAAAGTTTAAATTGCCTTAGAGCATTTGTAGTACAGGAATAAAATCTCAACCTTGAGTCTTTTTTGCTATTTTCAATCTCTAGGAAGGTAGAGGCCTTGAGAAGTAAACTATCAGTATTTTATCCTGCTACCAAATTATTTGAAAACGTTCAGGAGAAAGTTCATCTTTCGTATCTATTCTTGTATAAAACAAACCCTCTGAACCACTATATAGAAGGCAAATTAAAACAGCCTCGTCCTCGCACCTTGGGGAAGGTAGTACAAAATTATAAACTTTAGAAAATGAGGGTTACTTTTCAATAAAAGAAAGCAAAGGGGACTTTTAAAGGCGATTGTAAAAGTTTGTAGTCACTAACCTGCAGAGTTGAATGGAAGAGCAGAGCATCAGAGCCAAGTTGGACAAAGTTGATGAGAACTAATACGATGGAAATTCCGATGAAGAAGTCAGCTTTTAAAGAAGGTAAAGTTTTGTGTATTTAATTACATGAAACAAGGATTTATTACCATCAAAGACAAATTATTTTCTTGGTAAAAGTCCACCTTGTAAAAGTTTGAAATGGGAAACTTCTCAATATTAATTTAATAGATATATGCATGCTAAGTTTCTTTTTATAGCTCTGTCCCAACACAACATGCTGTGAACTGTTCACAAGGAGTTTATTATTTGTAGCGATGTTGTACGTGTATTTTAACGATAATGTCAGTCATCACCATAAATGACAAAATTTAATCCTCCCTTTTTCCCTGCTCTTCTGGTATCTAATCCCCTGCTAATCCTTAGTAAAATACAAAAGACAAAAGTAAAAGTTACCATTTCGTTTGTAGTAAATGTGTCGGGTACTTTCACTCGCAGAGGATTGTCCCAGGAATGAAAACGTGGCTTTTTCATTATGTGCTATGTGCGAAATTAATGTCGTCCCACAAATTATGTAGAGAAATGCTGATATCTGTTTAGAAACGGGTAAAAAATTCAACCGTTATATTTCCTTGCTAAGAAAAAAGCTTTTACGGAATTCATTATATATTTTATAGCTCACAGAAACGGAAGGAGTCTTTTTCTAGTAGAAAGAAATGCACAATAATTCCTCATAAAAGTATGATACATGCATCTAAATACGAATTATGTACTCATAGTAAGCATATCTACGGAAGTATGGTTGAATGAACTGCTCTGTCGAGAAAAATATTTTTATTTGGCGAATACATTTTAATATTGAAAACATTAATAATCATTCTCCCGGACTGGTAAGCCTTTGCGAATTACGTTTCACTGGGAAAAAGGACGTAGGAGGAATGTGTTTGGCTGATTTCTCTCCCTTACTACTGGGACTGTCTGACTGACTGTTGGATCATGCTCGTGTTTTGTACTAGAGAGTCATTTTAAACCGGGCTTCACCCACATTTGACGTATTATATTAATGAAAAACATGTTCGTGTAAATCCTAAAGGGAATGAATGGATTAAGTATCAACGATGTAAAATAAAAAGTCGGGCAATGAAATAATTAAATGGACCATGTTTAATTTAGTAAGGGATGTCAATGCCTCATTTCTGTTTATCTAAACGTGTGCATTTCTGTTATGTTTGGGTGGAATGAACAATATCAAATTGTGTAGAAAATGCAAATAGGCAGGACACGATTAGTATTCCGCCCAACCGTTCTCAGTAGTTTGCACACTGATTTGATGGGCAAGTGCAGCTTAGCAAAGCGCTGCTACGTCTATCACAAGCAATAATCAAGATAAGTGAAACACTCACCATCCCAATAACTGAGCAGATTCGCAAGCATGTTTTTAATGGAAATCCCAAGTTATACGAAGCACAATCTGGGCACCAAATCCCTTTAACTGTCTCCAAAATAGTCTTCATATCAAAAATTCTAAATCGTTTAGGCCACTATAAGTCTAATGTAAATAAAAGTTTGATTTACATTTATTAAAAGCTCTTTAACAAAGGTCCATAGAATATTTATATTCTTTCATAAGTGTTACATTCTTACCATTACCATTACTGGATCATCCACAGTTTACACAGCCACCACTTTGCTTTATTTTGCCTGCTGGATACTAATAAAAACGACATTCTCAGCCAAGGATTCCTTTCATATTTCTAATGGTAAATCTGGAAGTAATATTAATATTCTCTCGGGTATCTCATCTTTTATGAATGATCACATCTTCTGCCAACAAAAACATTTGATATTGCCGTGCGTCCTCTCTTCTTCCTTTATTTGCTTTAGGGAAACCCGATGGAAGTGATTTTTGCCGATTAAACAGCAGAAAATATGATAAATCTTTTTAAAAAATCGAATTGAAACTAGTGTGGGTTGAATAATGTTTATTTGACTTGAAACCAGTTGGTAGTTTAAAAGTATATCTTTGTTAAAACAAAATACCCAATCACTGTCACTCACACTGAACCTTAGAGTATAGAATATTATATATAGGTACCTATACTATTCTATACTCAAAGCACTGAACTGTTACTTTCAAACAAGTGAAATCTCAATTAAGCATTTTGTACAATATTTTCTCGAACATGAAATAGAGTTCTCGGAAGTTAAACGGAGTTCAATAGACCGTTATTATGCTTCGTAAATTAAATAAACCGTCCTCAGATGTCAACTATTCAACTGTCTTGTCCTCCTACACTGAATTCGAATTCCCAAATTGGGTTCCCAACCTTTTAATGCAGCACTCCGTACAATATGATGGAATAAATCTTGCCAAATTTTAATTTAAACCACCAAATATGGTTCAGTGGAAGACAAAGCAATTGACGCTTCAAAGTGTGTTTAGAAAGACTCTTTATAGATTGGGTCAAATAAATGTTCGATTCACCAAGTTGTATATTATCACTCTTGTGCTAAGGAAATCACATTTCAGTTGAGTTGGCTAGAAACTTATCAAAGCAAATAGCCAACATACATACACTTTTGACATAAAGTAAAAGGGTGTTCAACCTTTCTAAGAATCTTAAGAATTCCCATTGGCGTGTTTTCTCCTGTTGTGAAGTACATTTACATACATTCTTATGACCCTTTTATGTTTTGAGGTAAGCATGATATATTTTTTTATAAGTTGCAATGTAATCTATGCCCATGTCTAGAAGGTACGATGAATGATCAAGTGACGGCTGAATCATGCAGGAAAACTCTTGATGTGGTGTGGTTTAAAAAACAAACCAGCATCATAAGGACCAACATATAAATATTTATATGCAATAGAAATATAAATAGGAAATAAAGTGCAGGTGTGGGCAAGTGTACTGAATGTTTCGGACGGTTGCATGCTTCAATTCGAGGTTTGACTTGTTGTGTACGCATTTATTGGTTGGGAGAAAGTTAAGGGAAAGTTGGGAATGTTGAGGTATAAGACGTAGATTCCTTATAGCTAACTATTTATTACCAAAAAGTAAACCACCTACATTTTTTGGATTGGGAACACTTGATACGAAATATCCGGTTCGTGTAGAGACTTTTACTCTCTTAACTATATTTATTCACAAGTTACGTAATTTGGTTCATTCCTCTCTAGTTCCTCGGGCGTTGTTTTCTGGGGAGCAGAGAAAGCTAGTAGGTTTAGGAAAGTCGTAATTTTGGCTAAAGTAGGCTACTACATCAAGGTGTGCATTGCACAACAACTTACAATGAGAACAACGACAGATTAAGGGGTAAGCAAACTCAGATTGTAAGGTCACTTTTCATGAAAGTTTTGTTTAATTCTATTCCTACGCCATAGCTGGATGATCGTTTGCAGTTAATGACGCTATGTGTTAGATTTAAATACTTATAGAACCTCACTTTATGCATGTTGGTTTATGGATAAATTGCTGATAAATAAGGGTCTGGTTTGTCTTTATACTGCGTATTAATAGAATTTATTTATGATCAGGACTCATTGTACACAAAAACTGACCAAGCTATTATTTTTAATTTTAATTAACATCATAAAATTTAAGTTTTACTCTTCCTCACCGTCAACCGTAACAACTTTCATAACCTTATGGACACACCCTCCGTATCTCTTCTGACTCGCAAAATATATCATTGACCCATCGACAAAGTACTGAAAGTTTTTTATGAACCTAGGTAAGGGTTCACAGTGTGGGAACTCTTTCTCCAATGCCATTCCAGCCTTTTTAAAAACCTTCATTTCATTGTTAGCCAGAAATAAATGGTAATCTAAAGCTTCTTCAAAACCGATCTTCTTATCTCTTATATTAATTAACAAAGGATTTCTAATGAATTTTCTCACCCGGCTATCTCTTACTAGGGAGAATACATCATAACTCATATTATTAAGGGTCCCACCCGCGTCACAAAAAGTTTTAAATAGAACACTCTCCCGGACACCCTCATTGATATAAGTTGCTGTCAAAAGCTGTATAATTTCTATTACAGCCCTTCGTCCATTAAACCTCCAGCTCCTATCTACATAACTAGGCTCCTTGGGATTCTTTTTCGTTCCTAGATGTAAAGCAAACATTTTGTAACTTTGGACCCAATCCACAATCTCCTTGAGTAAATAAACATGATACTTCTCATAGCCGGCAACTTGTTCTTTAAGATCCACATAGATCTGAAAAAGAGCTCGGAGCCCATTGTTTAGAAATGGGATATCGCAATTAGGAATTCCATCAATGAATCTGTAGTACCCGGAAAAAATGTTTGAAATGAATTTAACCAGATCCGTAAAGTGTTCCTTCGTGAGTAAGGGAATGGCGTTGACGACAGCATGAGCCAGAAATCCATCCATGCAGTAGAAGAAAAACATGAATCTGAGAAATATTTCGGTTTTTTTACTCCAAGGTTTCAACGAAGGAGCGATAAGGAACAGGCTTGACGAAGGGTATAAACTCATCTTGTTAAACTCTAGATTAGCGTTGTGATCCAGAGTATAGAGTTCCATGGCCCAGTTGCGTATCAGAGTTTGAAAACGGGTTTCGTCATAGTTTGGGATTTTGGGAAATTCTCCAAGTGGAAGTGACAGGAGAAAGAAGCCAGTAAAGTTCACTTCTGTTTTAACCTGGGTGGGGTGGGCTATCCGACCTTTGTCGAAATATAAGGCTAGACTTGAACTGGAACAGGTGGACGGTATCTCTTTTTCAGTTTCATCAATATGTTCGAGACTTAGAGTTTGAAATTGAGTTTTGAAATGTATCATCTTGTGTTGAAGATATGGAATTCGGAATTGAATGAGAAAGATGAAGATGCTGTTGGATTTTCGATATCGTCTCCTTCACGTACGGAACGTTCAATTATAAGTTGACAGGTTGATCCTTCCTGTTGTTCTGCAGTGTTACACTAGATTATTATTGGATAAAAAGCTTGAGCTGGTGTGGTACTTACTGATAGCGGTATGTACTAAGTGAAGAAATATCCAAACAAAATTGAATTGCAGAATGTATTCGTAGGGGAAGCGTATTAAAGAATTTTGCAACTAATGCATGTAGTCTCCTTGTAATGTAGCCGAAACAATTCATGCAATTTCGGCAAACATTGACAGAAGGTGTACCTAGTCTGCAGAGCGTTTTTTGCAACATTTTTACCTGCTTCATGAAGGTATTATTTAAGTATTTGGACGACGGGAAGGTATCGTCTGGGCCCTGAGGTCAAACTTCTGTTTACATTTTTTTAACCATAGATCCAGTAAATCATTCTGCGAAGGCAAAATGCCGCTTGCCAAGACGGTGTATGAAAAATGTGATAGAACTGAAAAATGATTGCGAAATAAAGCCAATAACGATGAATTTATCTCTCTCTCTCTACAGGTTAAAAGCTGTTTTCAGCGCGCGTGTCAGCGTACTAGCGTTTAACGTTCCACTTGAATTGACACCTAGAAAAAATGGCCCTCGTTCTTGTGAAACTATAACTTAGTTTAGAAGGATTTAGTCGAGAATTATGGGTCTCTCTTTTATAATCTTCATCTTCGTGTAGATAATACCTGCATGAGGAAGCAATTTCTTAAAGATTGTCGGTTTGAAATGGCAGTATATACATAAAAAAACGGCTTCAAAAAGGTTAAGACAATGCTTGCTTCGATCAGTATTGTTATTTTTCCAATAAGAATGCAAGGCCATTTATTTTCGTCATTAATTGGAGGCTTAAATGTCATCTCATAGGGAATATTAATAAAGACATGAAATGCGGTAATTAACAAGATTAAAGTCCAACCTGGGTACCACTACTACATAGAGCGTGCAAGAAATGGCAATTTATTTTTAGAACCAAATTAAATTTATTGAAGAGCATTTTACAAGCTATGATATGTCTTTCCAAGACAAGTAATTAACATTACTTAGACATGCGGCTTGCCATGCATGCTGTGCCTGTGCCTGCCACGTGTATTTAAAAGCATTTCCGAACAAACTCCCTAAACATGATTGAGATTCTGTAATCAAAGAAGTTGTAATCGTCCATGAAACTTTTAACGGACTTCAGTCTGGTTTATCTTGATAGATCACAGAACACAGCAGAGAATATGTCGTTCTACATACAAAGATTCAACTTTCAGATGTAAACTAATGTTTTCTGGCACACCGTTTACCTTGAAAAAAAATCATCTTCTCTAGACTGTAGGGCTCTTGTTCGAGGGTAAAAATATCCGAAATGTAAAGATAGCCCCGATTCAAGATTAATTCCCGTCAATTTGTAGCCCGCACTTAATTTCACGGGTGTAAATTGAGGTTAGATTAAAATTGGATCCGGGTCCGGGTTCCGGGAGGAGGAATGCAGAATCCATTATTCGGTATAACATCTTACTATCTCAGCAACAATACGATCCTGATCTAGTAAACCCCGTATTGTAAATTCTATGAACTATAAGCTCCGCTGAATTGTATCTATTCGTAAGCATGTCGTACTTCTGTCAAACAACCGAATTATACAAATTGTCCTCTTCTTCCCCCTTTTGAAGCCCTTTTCATAGTACAAAATCACAGCCAATTTCTAAGCAAAATTACCCCCAATGACGCAAGTGGACCCATCTAGTTGAAAATTATTTGAATAAAATTGATGTTAAATAATATCAGGATTTTCTCCTGATGGAGCTTGATTCTAGCTCTATTTTCTCAGAAAACTCGGAACTCATGAAGCTGAAGGAAATACAATTTACATGTCAGAACTTTATTCTGGAGTCAACATACTTGCTTGTATAACGTTTTTCAGGGCTTGCTAAGGTCATCATCTGTAACATCCTTTGTAAAGGATGGATGACAAACCTAGCTCAATATTCCTCGATGATGACTTGAAATCATCCATACAGATGGGCATGAATGAATGCAAACTTTACTTATTGTATGCATATCGATAGAATTGTTAGGATTTAGGGCAGGGCCACGTAGAAAGACCCGAAAGATGTTCATGAGCACGCTCTATTTTATGTCTCTCCGCAAATTATTGATATGGCTGGAGTAGCACTCAAGGCACAGACTAGACGATAACCGCTCAAATTACTGCTTTAATTTTAAATTAGAAATATTGTTATATGCAACTTATTTTAATACGGAGTTCATCACTAGACTCGTCAAATTTCAGAATTTCTCTTAAAAAGTTTACGTTTTCCCGTCTCCACGAGACTCTCGTCTTTAGAAGGTATAATGGATGTTACAACCTTGCGGTTACTTACAAGCATATACAGATAGAAAGGAATGATTGTGTTTTTATTTATTTATTTTCTAGTCTCTAATTGCAATATTATCTCCAATAACAAGGGCGATTTGCAAGCAAAGGATTGGGATATTTTTAGTTGTTTTAAATGTATGTGCCATTAATCAATGGAGTAAATGTTGGAGTCTGCAGAAAATTGGCAAGTATTTTCAGTTATAACTCGCAATAACATCGTTTGATAGTTTAATCTTCAATGAATAAAGCTAATGGGAAAATTAACTATTTAGGAAGTTAGGAACGATCTTTTTTCTTTCGTCTTGTCTGCAACACCGGGCAAAGTTTTACAAGAGCGATAGGAATGTAACACCATTAATTGGGAATCGAAACCGAGATTGAAAAAATGTGTCGATATGTTCATCCAGTTATGCTACTGCCATTTAAGAATTTATCGTCTATGCTATTGAAGATTTGCAAGGAAGTTGCCCTATATTCCTATCTCATAAGTAAAGCGAAACGTAAAGTGTTGTTCAATTTAATTTAACGACTTGTTTCTTTATTCATTGTAACAAGCATATATTTATGTATAATCAAGTCATATTGATACTATGATTAATATACACAGGAGGCGTTCATCTGTACGATCAATGAACTCAAGATTAAAGAAGTGCATTTAGGACAGGATACAAGTAATCACATTCATAAGGATCACTAAAGCTTAACCTAAATGCTTATTGTTTACATCCATCATAAAATACTTCAATAAGTGTTAAAGCAACAAATGTGATATAAAGCGCAACTAAAATATTGCTGCCAATTTAGCGTAAAATATTCCCAAAGACTGATTCCCAATATAGATACTTCAATTTTGTTTTCATAGATGTATCGACGAATTAAGAGACAATCGCTTCACCTGTTGCGATGCTGCGATTCCCGATCTGATCAGTTTGTATTATTTCCCTTAAATTAATTTACTAAGTACTTGACACGAATACAGAGTGACATCATTAAAATTAAAATTTATTGACACAATTCTCGAAAGATCTCGAATTTAAGATATTTACAACTTGAAATTGTTTTCTATCGATTTTTGAGTTGTAATATTACAGTTCACCATTTATTGCAAAGTAATCATCCGAAACTTTGTTGGTTTTAAGGATGGGATCAAGCAAATAAGTACACAGTTTTGATTATAAAAGTTTATTATAAAGCAGAAGAACTATCTAACCTTCAACTTTCAAGAGTCTATGTGGGACGATCAATCAACTAACACTTCACAAACGTTTATTGTAACTCATTTGAAGATTATTTTCTTTAAGTAGGTTTACTAACATTAAAGGAAATTAATTCCATTGAAATTATAACTTTTCTGTTTAGTAAATTACATGCTTGTAGAAGTTCCTCTTTATATAAAATAATTTACTCGAAACTTTAAGCTTGCGAGACGAGGCACGAGGGTTATATCACCACGTTAATTTTTCCTGAAGCTTTGATTCACTCATAAATTTTTATGCTACATAGATTTACATCAATAAAAATACTACATTAAATATAACTGGATATCCTATTTCCTTTAGCGAATATCTGCTGCAGTTTATCATAAAAGAAAGAGTGAGTAAACTATCCTAATGTCTCACTTTTGCATAGTTAACCTAAACGATTGATAATGAATGATACAATGTATGAACTTTCGGCCATGAAAGTTCTCTATTATGGCTGAACGTGGGAACTGTGCTGAAAAATACTGAAAAGTTATTTAATAATAATGATTGAACGCTTTCTATGCATTCATCCAGCTTACATATTCCAGACATCATCACTCAGTAGAAGTTACATTTTACATTAGAACAGCAATTGTTTCTTAAATTCTCTTCTCTTTATTTTAACCAGAAAAAGAATTTAATCGCTTTTTCTCTGAATTGTTTCAACTAACTAAAACAAACATTTCTTAAAACCTGTTCCATCTAGCCCGAGTTTTGTATTGTTTTAGAAGAGATTTTAAAGCTAGAAGGATAGCATAATGATAGCAATAGATTTTAAGGTCTTCTGGAGTCTAAGTCTTCTGTTCATGGTTGTGAATAGATCCTATTGCCAACAATTTGAAGATGACGATCTTGTATTAAGTTCTGAAGAAAGGGCTTTACTGGACCAGGTACACAAATTTAGGCATTCGCATTGCTGTAAAAACCGCTTGTTCACAGACAGCGTTAAGGGTTTATGGTTAGTGTGAAGTAGAATCTGTACAAAGATAGGTAGATTTTTTGCATTATTTAAAATAATGTTTATGCCATGTTGTTTATAAATTTTAAAAAGCCTTCTTATTTATCCCTTGTGTATTTAATGCAATTTAATGTGTCATGCCTTTCAACTCCAATGGTTGCTATTCAAACACGTAATGAACTGTACAGATAGGGTACTGAAAATAAATTCTAAAGTATGAAATAACAGCTAAATCTGTGAATAACAGAGAGCATAGATTGAAGTGTTTATATACACTCCGGACGGTAGAACAACCGTTTTTTCATTTGTATTTTGTTTCACCCTAATAGACCTCGCGATTGACCCGGGCACAACAGAGTTAAGAATGCCTACAACACGGAATGACTACTACTCGGGACTTTCTCTGTTGTGCCCAGTCACATTGTTCGGGGATTAAGATTAGAGTAAAACAAAATAACATCAACAAAATTACGGCATTACTGAACTGTCTACGAATCCAAAAGTAAATATCGCGTTTTTCCTGTTATCTTTTATCTAAGTCTTCGCATGTAATGCAAACAGGTTTAGACAATGCATGTCGTAAGCGTATCATAAAAATCACTTCTTATTTTATTTATCCCCCAGTTTAAGCAGAACGTGCAACCGAACCTTCCTCACGACTATATGAAAGAGGATATCTATTTGATCCGGTGGCTCAGAGGTAATCACAAGCAGAAAGAGACCATATTTAGAGACTTTTACAAAGTTCAGCAGTAGACCCCGTCCATGGCTGGCTACTGATTAAATAATGAATTACAAATGTCGCGTCGTCAGCAGCATACTTCCAAGCACTTGTAAAATACAGATATTGTTAATTCCTTCAATTATCTGATTATAGCCAGTGCCTTAGATGTAAAGGCAGCAGAGAAACTGTTAATGGAGGTATAAATATTAAATATAACGAATCTTTTTATCCCATTTCTACTACTTCTTTTTATTTTCAGTTGTTTAGCAATTTACTTCAGGTAGCTTTAGTTTCAGCTTATTTTTTATCTTTATTTCCAATTGATACAGAATCTGGAGTGGAGAAAGGAGAACAAAATGGACTCAATTATTTGGGAGGATTGGACAGATTTCGAGCGAGAGTACCCTTACTTTTTGGAAGGTTGTGATGCTCAAGGAAGACCAGGTAGGTTGATAAGATTAGCTTAGCAAGATAATAGTATCTTGCTTTCGGAAAATCAATATTTCACACGGTCAATTCTTCTTGACGACAAGATTTCATTCTTCGAACTTGAGAAGATTACTTTTTCGCAAGTAAGATGAAAATTTTAGTAACAATACATCTAGGGTTGAGATCGAGGGAACAAAACAAGTATTCCCAAGTCAACGTTGTAACCTAAAAAATCAATCTGGAACTTTCTTTTTGTATGCTCCCTTATGAAACTTTCAGTGGCCTCTGCCTACATTGGAGAGTGGGACGTCAGGAAAGCAATGATTTCTGGTCACCAGGAAAAAATGATTCGATACAGTCATAAGCTCCTTGAGGAAATAACATTTCTAGTCAGAGAGGCCCAGAAGGAAGGGAAGAACGTTACTCAATTCTCAATCCTAATGAACATGAATCACTTTAATTTGGTCCAAACCGTCTGCCCTCTTTGTAAGTCTTGGATTAATCTGTAGTCCATACTGAACTGAAATTCGAGTTAGACAAAAACTACAGGACTAGCACCAGTAACAGTAGGAGCAGTTAGATAAAATAATACATAACATAGCTGTTTATTTTGCTCACTACACACTAATGGTCATCGGATATGGAATGGTTTGATAATAACGTCTGGCTGCAATCCACTCAAACTTGAGAGAGTACACTAGTTTGAGTAGAACAGCGCCGATTGGAATCAATTCTCTGCAGATTTACAGACCATGCTAAGCCCTTACTTATGTGCGTTTATTATTTAGGCCTTTCTTTGTACATCACTATGCTCAATTCTTACGAGACTCACTACCCGGGATCGGTACATCGTGTCATTCTAGTGAACAGTAAGTTTCTTGCTAACTTAGCTTAAAGTTTGTTTCGGGTTTCATCTCTTGACTCAGCTTTAAATTTTTAAACGAAATAAAAGGTTTCAAGACAATTACAGCTTGGACTGTACTGTACAACGTCATTTGTAGTTATTTAGTAGGATTTTATGCCATTAAAACTCTCAACAGTACACCATTATATAAACTACTTTTATTGTTTCGTGTTAATGTTATTTGCTATTATTAAGCGGATGCTTGCGGCATGCAGTGCAAATAGTAAACATTGTTGTTACTGGAATGGAAATTGTTAGCAGTTTTATCGTTACAATTTTGCAGCTCCTGCAGTTTTTGATTACCTTTTACAATCTATGCTACCCTTTGTCCCCGAGAGGACACGAAGGTTACTCTCAGTCTATGGAAAGAACAAGGATAGTTGGCAGGGGAAACTTTATGCAGAAATTCCCAGGGAGCAACTTACCATTGAATTTGGTGGA
The DNA here is from genome assembly GCA_034682405.1 of Hydroisotoma schaefferi. Lineage (NCBI taxonomy): Eukaryota > Metazoa > Arthropoda > Collembola > Entomobryomorpha > Isotomidae > Hydroisotoma > Hydroisotoma schaefferi. Next base: position 24,823 of record JAQFZX010000867.1, read on the forward strand.
GAGAAAGAATCTGGCTTTGACCCTGAGTTCTTGAGAAAAGTTATGAGATTACCTTGCTAAATAAAATAATATTACATTGTTGTCCTTATAACCCATGCCTATTTATTTTTTTGGAGCGATCAATGTCAATGTCAGCTTCGCAATAATAGAAGAATTCTTACTATGTGCATGCAGACAGACAGCTATAAATGCAGACAGATTGAAGTTAATCTAAAATAATTTTTGAAACTAACCTAGAACAACTACACTTTTTTGGCTGAGCGTTTAATGAATTAAATTTATACAGTGATCGACCTTAGTTTCAAAAGTTTGAAGGTCATTGAAATTTACAAAAGTTTGTAAAATATTCAGTACATGGCAGTTAAGTTAAGGATAATAGTTCTGTTGAATGTAGAATAAAATGAAACTTATATTTGTATCCAATAAAAGATACCTTATTTCCCACACTACAGCCCATCTAATAGCAGCAGCCACTTACGATACAAACAGTATTCCCATTTAAAACATTTGATCCAGAAAATTCCCAGAATTGAATAATAGACGAGACTATTACTCGATAATGTATGATGCATTTCTGTTTCTGTATTTTCGTATTTTGAATACGATTCCTCTAATCCTGCTGCAGCAAGCAACTTGTGCTAATGACTGCGGCTTTCAATGCAACTCGAACTGGCTTATTAATAAAATAAGCAGGTAATGACGTGAAAGTGAACTTAGTGGATAGCATATTTGATGTACTTTGAGAGTTTCGCAGGATAAATCACTAACTAAGTTTTTGGGTGTATATCCCACCAGCTAGGTTAATCCACATGGCCGGAAGGAAGTACTCTACAGAAACCACAAGCACAAGCAACAGAGTTTAGTAAAACCCTAACAAAAAGAAAAAGTGTGCAACATAGGACGAGCACATCAATCTACTTCGCCACCTACGCCAAACTGCTTGAAGTCAAGTATTCCATGAAGGATTTGTTGGAAATGGAATGACTAAAACTAATCAGGGAAAGTAAATTTACTTTAGAGCGAAGGATCGGAGATAGACCACATCAAAGCTAATGCTGAATTCTATAATTTTTCTCCGAGCAAGTCACGTACAAAGTAAAGTATATACATCCTGCTGGCTTTGCTTGAAAGTTGACTGCATAAACTTGGCTGGTTGTCTTCCTGAAAGACAAGAATCCTTCCTTTTGAACGGTTCTGTGCATAAAAACATTTTAAAGCTCAAGGCTGATTTATGCAGTAATTGCCGTCTGAATTTAAACTACACGGGAAAAGTCGCAGTGTTAGCAATAAAATGGTTATAAAAACTACCGATGAAGCCACTCCACTGCACTGCGGTATTATTTCGGTTTTATGACAATGTGCTGTTAAACCCCTTTCTTCATACTGGCTACTAATGGATACCCCATAGAGTTATCAGACTATTTAACCCGGTGTTATTCCCAAGACTAAAACATCCTTCTGCTGCATGCTGCAGTAATAATTGTCACTTTACAATTTGCCATTAACCTTCAGAAACAGCAACTGAGAATATCGAAATTTAGGAGTAATACTGCGTTAAACTATACTTCTACTCAAATCTCTACACTGCAATGTATGAATTTATGTCATGCTTTACTCAATTACTCTAGAGAAAAATATAATTAAAACTCTTGAGAGTATTAATCCCTTGGGATGATACTTTTAAAAAAAACTTTAAAAGTAGTATGGTACTTTAAAAGCCCCTTGAATTCAACGTTATGTTTGATCTTGTTTTAAAATCTGGTTCAGTTCTGCGGGGGTTGCTTTGCTATTAGAGGGAATGGAGCACGGAAAAACGGTATACGGTTGTACTTATATTTAGGCTTGTAACCTCACATACTTGATGGAGAAATAACTTTATTTATTATTTTTGCAACAAAACAAAAAAACAACTAATAAATAAAACCTTACACTACTTGTACATTCTATAGGTCGAAAGATCATTCATTCACTCAAGTGAAAAACAATTCGTAGTCAATATTACATTTGACTTCTTTTTATATCACGTCAATTCTGTTGCTTTCATTCAACAGGCCTTATTGCCTATGCAGTCAGCATTTCAGTAATAAATTTCGTTTTGGTAGCCCAGCAACTACGTAAGGCATGCACGAATAGCATGAAAATGAGAATCCATTTTCTCAAACACTGCATTTCCAAAATGCAACTTTGAAGACATCATGAAGCCAAGCATGAGCTGAGGAATGTTGAATGGCATCAACCACTTTATTATATTGACACAAAGACGTCACAGATCCAGAGACAATTTCTCCAGCAATCCCATCTCGAACCATCCATGTGAATGGGGTATCAAATATCAAAGTAGTTTCTCCAACTAAATTTACCTGATGCCCTATTCTAGCTCCTATGATTTTATCTTGGATATTCTGAGCAATCGGATGAGATTTACTGAACTCCTCAGGTTTTTTGCATTTCCCTTGTAACGCTTCTCCAACGATTCGTTCGTATTGCTCATTTCGGGCCTGGGAATTGCTCAAGGATTCCAAAGAAGCCCGTCGAGCCTGGTTTATTTCTTCAGTACTGAAATTCAGACTGACATCCGAAGGCTTGGACAAATCTGAGAAATCTGCGGCTGAAGATGTCGAGTCTCCATCCTGGCCCAGAGTTACTGCATAGTCTTCTTCGTATTCTACCTCGTAGTCTTGGTCTGAACCGGCGGAACTATCCGTCTTGCTTACTATGGATCCTGGAAAAAGATAATTATTGATATTGTTGAGTTTATTAGAAATATAATAGAGTCTAGTGATTCTGGCAGATGAATTAATTCAATTATAGAATAGAGGATTATTTAGGAGATGACTTTGATTGCATCAATTTTACGATTCTAAAGAGTGTTGCTTTCTGACGAAGGATACTCCATGCCGACATATTTGAGGCTTACTTATTTGTGCATGAGATGCTTTCATTGCCAATTAGTATGGCATTAATGATTGATGTTGTAGCCAAATTCAAGATAAAATTGGTTGCAAATTTTAAGCTGTAGATAATATGAAAGTATTAGATGAATATCATTCATGATCATATCCTAACTTAGTTTCACCAAAAGGGTATGCATATATATTAAGACTAAAAGAAACCATTTTTCTATCTGACGATACCTGTAGCGCTGGAGAACTCAAAATATCCTGAGGTAACTTCCAAATGATTAGCTTGTGCAATCGGTTGTTGGATGAAGTCTGACAATGAAGAATTGGTAAGAGAACTTTCATTTGAAGATCCAGTTTCAGAAGGAGTCGTCTGACAAAAAGTCACGTTTGCTCCCATCTGAAAATCATGACGTAATTGATACAAATAAACTTCGGACGAATCTCGTGAAACATTCTGGAGATATCTGCATCCAATATGAATCTTGTGGCTAAATTTCCCACTACATAACGTATATTCTTATGCTTATTTTGCTAAGAATTGACAGACATTTGTGATTTAAATTCTGGAACCGCAAGCTGAATTTTCTACTTCATAAAGCCCTGTCCCGAACTAAATTGGGATTGTATAATGCTTTACTACAATTTGACTGAGCTGCTTCTACTCTAGAAGATTAATTCGAGCCTTAAAAAATAAACAGGTTACATTACCATGCTAAGTCCTACGTGATATCTCGACAGGTTTGTTACATTCAATGCAGGCATCTGAATTCTGAGAGATTCGTCTTTCCAAGAATTTTTAGATTGAGCTTCTGCGACTAGAATTAAATTAACTTCTTTCCGGATCTGCTCAAAGGAGAGGTACTTGTTTGGTTTGACTAGTACAAGATGCTGAGATGGTGCCTGGAAATTTTAGATTACAATTTGATACCTTTGAACAGATTGAACACACTGTTGGGGGAAATAATAGGCACAAAATTATAATTTTTCAAAGGGAAAGCTCTGCTAAGCACGAACGAGACCGATTGCATCAATAAAAGTTAACTCCCCCGTCTCAGTCAGCAAGGAGGTTATCAAAAGAAGGTTTTTGAACATACATTTGAATTTGTATAACTTTAATTTGCCTAGAAATTCAACAAGCTCTTCTGTTCCCTATCGGTGCCAAAGATGAAGTTTGGAATTTGAAAATGCGACAGAAGTTTTTGGCAGAGTATGCAAATACGAAATGAAGGTAACTTATTCATAAGTTTGCTTAGAATACCTTCTGAATAGGAACAATGACAGCTGTGAAATTCTCCCTACGGATGACAGGGAATGTTCCTCGGAGTTCTAAGAAGTTGACAATGCTGTCATTGTTGAAAGCTCTCTGACCAATTTGGGTCCAAGGGCTAGTCCATTTTGATTTGAAGTACATTGTATTTATAAATGCTCCTTGCGTAGAGTTGTCAAACACCTTTTGCCAAAGGCCTTTAGGTAGAAGCTCATTATCGAGATGTCCTTTTGTAGAAATGTCTAGAAGGCTGCTGAAACTATCCACAAACCCTGCTGGTTTTTGGACAAAGTCGATACTAATTAGGTGGCTGAGAAGATTTGATAAGCCGGGTGTTTTCGTGACATTTCCATATCTAGAGTACACCGTACTTGTTACCTTGAATTTACTCTGCAAGAAGGAATGGGATATAAATTAAGTTGGTTAATGAGTCAGTCAGAAATTTAATTTCCATGTTTAATACTAAATTGTTCTAATGAAGAAGGACACCGGACTTAGTTAAGCATCTCATTAGACTTTAACGGTTGGTCGGAAAATAATCTTGAAGTTGTTACTTTTAGTTTTAATTGTAGAATTCACACAGTTTTACCTCCGAAGCTTCTACAGGAATTAATCTTAAGCTCTCTTTCTAGTTATAGAATACCTATTGGACACTTAATGAATAAAAGTTGTCTTCTGTTCACCTGCTTATAAAGCCCAACCAAATAGGCGTAATCCTCTGCAATAAAGTTCTCATTTGTTTCCAACGCCTGGGAAATTCCATCAGTGGAGACGTTCCACAACTTCTCATTAATGTTTGCCAATAGATAGCCCACTCCAAAGGGATTGTAGAGGCTTACACCGGGTCGAGTTTCTGAAGCTTCCTTTGTGTCCGTAAAAGTGGAAACAAGGTTGTCTGAGAATTGCTGAAAGTTTGAGACAACTCTATCCTCTGCTAAGATACCCACTGGAACGCTTATTATTATGTTGACAATTCCCATACAAAAAAATAAGCGAAAGCCACTGATTTTCTGCATGGTTGGGATCTTCTCTTTGAGGGAATGGAGTGCAAACTGACAACTAACTCTGGCAAGTGATCAAAGGGGAAGATGGCAATGTCAAAGGCTAAAAAAGCTGTTTCTAACTATATTTCTTTATCTCATTCTTAAATGGTTGGAAAAACGATAACGATATAATGTTTATATGACTCTAATTCAGCGTATCCATCCGTTTCTTCGTTTCACTACTCACTGCTCATGCAACATTTTATACATGCAGTACAAATAAAGGAAAGTACAAGTGAATGAAAATGTAACTAAATGAATGAAGTCAAACCCAACTCAACTTCTTATTAATATTATATGAAATATGGAAAGGTTGTTGGCAGGTAATTTTCAATTAAAGAGAGCAAACAAGATTATCAGTAGTAAATAATTATTATAAAACAATATGATCAAAACTTTATTACTTGTTTCTGCAGGCGTCGAACCAGTTTGCTGCCAGTTACAAAGCTGACAGTACTGATGATAGTAATCTTGAAATGGAAAGCTGTAATCCAAAGAATTGATTGAAATGTTGCATACAAGTTCTACACCACCAATAAGATATTTTTCATCATTCGAACTAAAAACATCGACTGCCTACGCTAAATTAGTTTACAACTTTCTCAACAGCAACTGTCTTCTTGGACGGTTATATGGAAAAGGCTTGTGGTAAAACTGCAGCAAAAGTGAAAAAAGCTCTAAAGAATGTTTAATTATTTTGTCTCTAAATAAACTAAGCACATGCTTGATGTACTATATTAATCCCAGTGGTAGATATGGGTTATATAGATTCTTTCAAATGAGCCCCAATCCGATACTCATTAATATCTCCAGATTGCTTAAAACTTTTGCAACTCCACAAGATGAAGTTCTCCGCATCCTTCAACGCTTGGGAAAAGCCCGTTTCATCTTCAGCCTCTTCTTCTTGCGGCTGTTCGATTTTTTCCACAACTCCGTAAAACAATGGACCCACCTCGGCATCATTGAGGTACCAAATAAAGGATCTATCGAACACAATGGATGGTCCCTTATCCATTAGCTCTTCCACGTGAGATTCGTCTGTAGGGGATTCATATATGTTTGTGGGATATGGGGTAGTAGAGTCAAGGCTGGTGGGAAGAGTATTAGTGGTATCCAATTCAATTATGTTTCGGTTTCGACTAGACGGAGATTTATAGTCTAATTTCGGATATCCATTTCCCCCGAGGTCTAATCCTAAGTAGAATTTCTGCACTGCAGTTCCTAAGTAGCAAAAAAGCGAACAGCAAAATGCCAATCAATAAATTAAAATAGGATTTTATTCATCTTAAGCTGAGTAATTTAAGGATGATGGTGATTCTTGGCCAAAATTTTGCCTAGAAATGAAATGCTCTATTACTAATCTGTCATGTTTTAGTGCCCTTGAGTTGCTGCTAATTCTCTATTCCATTATTTGTTAACGGTTGTATAAGGTTTCGACATTTTATAGTTCCGATTAAATTATTCTGTGATTTAAGAGTAGTACTAATTACTATTAAGTGGGTCAAACGGAAACTGAATAACTGCTTCAAATAGAGTATTAAACTGATCTATTTCTGTCCACATGAATCAAGAAGTAGGGTCTAAGAATCTCTATCACTTCAAACTTCAAAGAGTTAGTGAAAACTTTCAGGAACTTTATGTTCCAAATTCTTAGCACTTGATCCCTTCTACGTGGAAAAGTTTATTCTCTCACCGTATGCAACAGGAATTCTAAGAAATTCTAGTTTTAATTAAACATCGATGTAATTTTGCCTACCTGTTGCAGAAGCAATTTCTATTCCGTCTGTTGAGAGTACGACAGCATTCTTTTGTACAATTGGTCGAACATAGTATGGAAATTTTCCCCGTCTGTCATGCAAAGTTGTGCAAAATGTCTCATTTAATCCAAGCTATAAATATTAGATCAATATAAAAAATTTATATGGAAGCTTTACATACTACTGCGGTTTGGCTGTAACTGGTGTTCGCAAGTAATTTATTTTTATAAGAACATCAGTACCGTCAGTCGGATGCTGTGAAAGGTTGAAAGATTGGGAAAAGATTCCTCTTACCTCTTCCAAATCCTTCCCAAATTGGTCTGCACTTGTCAGGTTGAAAGTAGGTATACTGAAGGAAATTGGCTTTTTATTCCAACTTTTAGGAAAGGGAATAACATCCTCCTCATATTCATTTTCACCGAATCCCCGTTTGGAAACTAGAACTTTTTTCTTCAAATGTTTTGTTACGTTTACATGTGGAAGGACCAGAACTAAAGATTTACTTTCACCCTAAATGAGAAGATATAAGTTAATTATTGTGTATATTCAGGAAGAAGGAAATTATATGAAAAATTCTCCGAACTTTGGCTAATGAACTGAAAAATGTGAAGACGAAAGAAAGATGTCCAGAAGAAATTAAATACCTGAAAGGGAATACTTATCGCAGTGTACTCCTCCCCTTCAGCAACCAGGAACTCGCCCTTAGCTCTTATGAAGGAGACATTTTCAAAATTATTAAATGTTTGACCTTTTTCCAACGGCTCGAAAGGTACGGCCCAGTTATTATTGTAATAAAATGAGGAAAGAATGATTGCTTCTGATGAGAAGGGAAACGGTGTTCCCCAAACACCGTCTGGTCAAAGTAAAATCAAATGTTAATTTAAGCTGATCAATTCAACGTATCAAGTGGCAATTTGAATTAATATAATAAAGTGGTTAGTTTCGTTTGTAAGCATACATCCAATGTAGGCCAAGCAGGGTCTCCTTAAGTCTTTGTGAACCATTCCAGGAAATACAAGTATGGTAAAAGCAAATAGACATTTTAGCCGTAAATCTAGATGATAAGTTCAAGCTTCTCATGGATCCATAACCCACCCAAATGTTTATCAAGACCTAAAGTTTCTGATAAAATCGTATTTCGTTCATTGCATGCCTTACTATTTTATTCACCCCCATGGAAGGGATAAACCGTCTGTAAATAACCTGTCCCCCCTGGCGACAATTATGATGATCGTATGCATTTGAAAACGCTCTGCAAAACCATTGCGATAGGTTCATTAAGTAATTCTTAGAACTCGAAATGGATGATAAATGAGAAGATAACCCATTAAGGTGTACACATTTAATTAGCTTTGATAGGTAGGAAGGAGTATGAAGTTTGTAATTACTACATATGCTATTACATTAGCAAAAGTACTTATTCAGAGTATTTTGTAATTGTATTTGCATGGTTTAGGGTCAATATGTGATAACAAGGACATCATATGAATGATATTCTTCATCGTTGTTTCCACACAAAAAACGGGATAGGAAACAACGGCCGTCTATTTCACTGGAAATCAGGGTTTCTATAACTAGGATAGAGACTACTGGAGAGGAAAGGGGATAAATAAGTAAATTGGGACTTTTGAGAGTGACTGGGTGGTGAGCAATTGATACGCAAACCACCGTAGATATGAATATCTATGCTAATTGCCTGCACCTCGCGAATTTTAATATTTCAGACAATCTCGTCTTTGCTCTTTCCTTATCGCAATTTTTGGTAGCTTAAGGACCAGCGTTGACTCTATCCCCGCTAGCTTAGGAGACTAGGTATAAACCATAGCCCCTTCCCCAGGTAGGGCGGGTAGGGCTAATGCTAACCATGATGATGACTGATGATGAGTGCTGGTTTATCCCAAACGAGAAACGACACACTTCAAAAGAAATTGAAACTGAGTTGGAATCCTGAGTAGAGGAATGGGGAACAGGGACATTTCACTATTTGGGAAGTTGGCTAGCTTCCCTTCAGGTCTAGTACTTAGTCTTAAAAAAGGCTTAACTTTCATACTTGTCAGTGTCAAGTAATTACCGTAACGTCCCAAATACTAACACGGGGCGTTGCCACTATTAAATTCTAGCGGTTTTTAAGTGTCAAATTAAACATACAATAAGGACTTTACGGGGTGTGTAATTAATTGAAATCAATGGGGCTACTTTTTGGAAAGAGCTAATACTACTCAATGAGGACCTACACAATAGAGAGAATACGGGATGTGAACTTTAAATTTCTATGTATTAAAATCCAGCACAATTTTATAAGCATGCATCAGCTTCTAACAAAATATACCCCAAACTATGCATCAGCTTCTAACAAAATATACCCCAAACCATGCATCAGCTTCTAACAAAATATACCCCAAACCATGCATAAGCTTCTAACAAAATATACCCCAAACCATGCATCAGCTTCTAACAAAATATACCCCAAACCATGCATCAGCTTCTAACAAAATATACCCCAAACCATGCATGACTCTAAACCTAAACTCACCCACAGGAACCACTTTCCCCACTAAAAGTTCCCGAGTACTCTCCATTAAGTGGGTATTAATCAGTTCCAATGTTTGGTTCGATGTCTCAGAACTAACGTGTTGCACCTCTCCCTTTAAAAGCTTCATGACATTATTCTCCATCCATCCAGTTCGTAAGTAGTAGACTTTATTGGAGACGGTGACATTCTCATCCTACACAATATATGGACAGAAAAAGTCTTTAATTTACTTTAGCAATTTATGTATTTTTCTGCTCTCTTTCTTCGAATACTTCCATCCAATAGAAATAAAAAGGCTTAAGATATTGTCTATCGTCTTAATGATATTAGGAACTAAAGGGAAGCTTTTAGTAAAGGCAGTTTTATTTTATTGTACATCGTGCAATCCACCATCACCATCCGCATCCTAGTCTCACCCACATTTTGCAAATCTTCCACAAGTTGGGAGTAAGACTGGAGTAATTGTTCTGGAAGAAGCCCAATAGCCTTCTCCAGTCCACGATGAGATACGTTCCAATTAGACTTGTCATTTGTAACAATGCCAAGCACAAATCCGGTTGACAATGGGCAAGATAATGTCCTTCCTGCAGCAATTAGACTTTCAAAATGGGATCGTTCTTTATTGAAATTTACTTTTAAAGGTACTCCTTCAAGGGTATTTAACCCAATTGTAATTATTACAAATATAGATAAACCCCTAAATAGTGCAATTTTACTGGACATCTTTAAATCAAAATAAATTGGACAGAATTCCTATTTGTATAATCGAAACTTTGAAGAACCGTATACGAGATGGTTACTCTCAGTTTGATTAAGATTGGGGTTTTAATGAAAGATTACAAGGAGCTGAATGCCAGTGCCACCCGAGTTCAAAGATCTTAACTGGATCTGACTGAACATATACCACGAGATTTTTATTGGGATGTGTTCTTAGGTTTAAAAACAAGTTAAGTAACCGGTTTCATTGAAGGAAGTAAATGTGTTATTGCTATTATATTTATGCTGAAATTCTGTTATCAGCAGTGCATTTAAATTCAGTACACGATGATGATGGTGAAGGTCGAAGCAATTTAAATAAATGCAACTCAAAATGATGTTTTAACCTTTTATATAAGATCGTATTTTTTGTATTTTCTTTACATTCGATGTAGCTTTTAAATCTAAATACCTATATACAACTTGCTAAAAGCTTTATCGGGTTTCTGACTCTGAAAAAGTAAAGGATTCTTGTAAAAGCAAGCAAAGCCAAATTGAAAATAATACGGAGTTATTCCGTACAACTAAACGATCTACAATCCACATTGCCAGTAAAGTGAAACAATATTGTTATTGTATTCCACAGAATTATACCCCAAGGGCAGTATAAAACTAAAAACTCTAAAATATTTCCATTCTTCCAAAACCTCAAAGCCCTTTAAAGTGAAACGCAAAGGTCCTGGAAAATTGAAACACGAGTTAAGGAGTTGGTAGATGTGCATTAAATCCCATGAATAATAATATCTGCGATTCATGAATTTACTTCTGTTCGTTTTATATTATACTAACGCCTACAAGATATCTTAAGGACAGTTCCACAAGAGAGTTTTATAAGCGTCATACAACCAGAGATCTTCATCAGTTTCGATACCATACTCCTTCTGGTAAGTGGCTACTGAATGCACAGTACCATAGTATAATGGACCCATGTCTTCATCATAAAGGTACCAGAAAAAAGGCTTGTCAAATCTTAATGTATTCTCATCGAGAGTTTCTACAATAGCCTTTGGTAAGATTGACGATGATGGTTGAGAATTTGTAGTAGAAGTACTAGTTGTTGTTGGTGTACTGGGAATTGAAGTACTTGTTTCTGCAGGCAATGTAAGAGGAAGTTTCACAGGTAATGCCAACGCTATTTGGGATGTATCGAGTCCAACAACAGGAGAAGGAGTATTCTTCCCGGGTGGAAGAACTTGTTCAATAGAAGAGGTACTTGCAGCAGTGATAGTATCATTATTGTCACTGTCTGACATAACTACATCGACTTTTTCTACTTGAACTGATCCTTCGGCAAGAGATTTTAATAGGGCTTCGTCCATCGCAACTGGGAGAACAAATTCTGAGGGATCTGCAATTTCTTGAGATCCTACAGGTCCTTCTGGATGGGCTCCTTCCTGTAACTCTAGCGCTGCTGCCCCTTGTCGCATTTTTTCCTCGGAGTTTAAGCTGGCCCCTGTGACATTGAAATGATTTTATTATTACTTCTGCATGAGAGTGAAAAACGGTGTTACCGGAAGTACAGTCGCAGAACATGGAGCAAATGAGATGACAGACAAGTTGGTGTAATGAGGGCTGTACACTATTTATTCTGGAGTGGAGAAGATATACATGAGCTAACTTAACCATGAGTATCCTACTATTATGTCGTATGCATGCTTCGGTTCACATAAAATTGTCTAATAAGCGAAAAATATGTTGATCTACACTTCTCACTGATGCGTATGATAAAAGTAGAGTGAAACTAGTGTCAGAAACTCAACAGCCACATGCATATGCACCTAAATCCAAATCGATTTCCAAATGCTTTCACTAGGGAATTTAAAGAAGTTCAAAATAAGTTTGATAATCGAAAGAAAACTTTGGATAAGTGTTACATTTCAATTGTATAATACTTTTGAAATACTGAACTACAGACACTGCAATGCAGGACTGACGAAATATATTTTCTGCATGTGAAGGAGTTGTGTAGGATTGAATTTCAGTTATTTTATCAGACGCTTTTTACCCATTCGTGCGTACAGGAAAGGGAAGAAGTCGCGTTCTGAATGCATAATTTGTGTACCAGTAGCAAGTAGTACTGAAACTGATTAATACATTACCCAGTCAACCCAGTTTCAGAAACGCAAGTTGAGTTTAACATGACAGACATCTTTGCTATTTCCAAAGAATTTAGATGAATATATGCTATGCAATATTTGCTAACGCAAAATTCTGGAAATGGTATTTACACTAAGAGAATTGCATCCTGTACTTCCAAACGATAATTGGGTTTATAATTTACTGGCTACAAAATATCTGGCTCAAAAGACGTAACTAGTGGAAGTAAATATATCAGAGTGATTTGTTGCGAAGAAACTAACCTGTAGCAGAGGCGACTTCAAGGAACTCTGGAGTGAAATGGATATGGTGGGATTGAACAACAGGACCCATAAAGAAGGAACCCTTCTTGTTCGCGACATCCAAGCTATCTGGCTCATCCACACAAAACGTGTAGTTTAGTCCAAGCTATAAATATTTTCAGTATGAAAAATGTTTAGTTCTGCTTCTGGTAAAGCTTTTAAAGTATTTTTCTCTAGAATTATCTTACAGCCTCCAATTTTTTGTAATGCTGATCCAATAACGTAATGTTTAGAGATGGAATTTGAATCTTTCGACTCTTATCAGATTTCCAGTCCTGGGGTCCTCCTGTCCGGACAAGGAGTGGGGCTTCGAATTTCAGAAACTCTACAAAAGGAGATTTCGGCATAACGAAAACAACGGTTTTCTTTCCTTCCTGCAAATTAATGTGAACCAATTCAATTCAACTGTCAATTTCCAGACCGATTTACTGGAATTGCTTAGACGAATTACTCACTTTCAAACTAAGGGCTACAGCAGTGTAGTTTTCTGCTTCCACGTATGGAAAGGATCCTTCAGCCTGGTAAAATGGAATTTCAAGTCCATCGTGAAATCTCTTTGTTCCTACGCTACTCCATGGAGTAGTCCATGAGCTTTTGTAATGATTTGTATTAATAAAAGCCCCCATAGTAAAGTAGTAGAAAGCACCTCCCCACCATCCTCCTGGAATTATTAGTTACAATAAGATAGAGATTTATCATTGCCATGCTCATCAAATCCCACTCATTAGCTTTCATTAGCAAGTCATTCTTATGATCGTCACACTAATCCCAAAGTGTTGGTAACCGAAAGGAATTATGTAGGTGGGCCTAACTATCGGGAAACAGCTATTTGATTCTGTTAGTAATCTAGTCGATTTTTGCACACTTTATTGTGCTACTTTTTTTGCTCCGCAGAACTTTTCACCTTTAAAAAATATGTTCAATATAAAGATAACGGATAATCTAGCTTAGTAGATGATTGTAGTTTAGTGAGAAACAACTAGAATGTAAAATGACTTTCTAAATTGTACATGGAACAAAATTTTGTAATCAAACAGTGAAATGAAGATTAGATGTATTAGGATTTTTACATTTTTATATATTTACTTTACAGCGACTTGGCAGCAATATGATTTTCTTTTAACTTGTTAACTACATATTTGTACTATCGTCACTTAAAAAACTATTGACTGATTGATTGTTCTATAGACTCATCAATTTAACAACCGTTATTTGATAAGAAGATTACACGTTTATCCTTAGCTTTATTTAGATGTTTGACAAAGTAGGCGAATACGAAAGGACTTACCCTTTGGAATCAACTGATCATCCAACCTGCCATTAGTTTGGTTGGAAATTTTGCTATTCATAGTTAACCAAGTGGTTTTCCAATCCTCGATGAAATCAACTAGCTTTGTTTCAGTCTTTATCTTCCGAGAACCCTCGGGTAGCGATGATGAGACATTTTGATCTACTGTGTACAATACGCTATTTGTTGACATTCTCCCCTGCAAAAATAACAATGTTTCAGTTTCAAACAGACAGAATATTAATTTTAACATATTTAATCTCATTAATTTATTTAAAAGTTTCTAAAGTTAAGTTGCATGCTAAGCCAACAAAGTGTCAGAAAAATACGGAATGAATTTTTATTTTTGACAGGAAATATCCAGATGCAATCATTGGAGATGATAAATAAATACATGCATCCTACCTTGTTAAGCATATCTATCAAAGCACGATACTCCTCCGTGACTTTTCCTAAAGGTGCTCGCAAAACATAGTCCACACCCTCATTGCTAACGTTCCAAACCCTTTGATCAATATTTGCAAGCATATAGCCAACTCCAAAGGGGGAAGCAATGGCTGCCCCCTTTTCAACGCTGAATTCATCAAGGTCAGATTGAAGGAGGAGGTTATGTGAGAACTCTTTGAAATGTTTTGCAGATTCAGGGGTTATCTCAGTATTGGCTACCACGGCTGCGGAAACCGTCCCTAGGCCTGGCCATAATATGGGAAACAAACTCAAAACAAGTAACTTTGACATGTTTCCCCGAGAAGATTCCCAATTTAGATTAGAACCTTGGATAAAAGTTTACTTTCAGTTGATTTGGATCTCAGCTCGGGTGTTCTATGACTAGAATTCACACAAATTTAGACCCTGACTCTCCTGCTTCTCTCAGGCCACTAAGCGCTATGACTTATGAGAGAAATAAGACTAAAGATTTATTGTTATTAGAGAGCAGGCAATTCCTAGCTGACTTGTAAAAATATTATTATTTGTTCACAAGCGAGGCTAATGTGGTAAATCTCATGAAACCTTTGTTGTATCCAACTAGGATGAGAGGAAACTCTCAACTAGGTGAGATTTTCTTAGCAAATCTTTAATCATACACTTTCCCTTTCAGGCGATCTGCATGAAAAAATAGATGTAGTAAATAATAGATGAGAGAACGCAGATAAGTTAACCATAACGTTATTACAGGTAGGTAGATAAAAATGAAACCATTATTTATTATTTAAAGCAAATAAGTTATGATATAATAGAACGCAATGCAGCTCATTACACCCAACCGGAACGAAAGGTTAAGTAGTTTTTGTGTTGTGGTGTGGGTGAGTTACACTTTACAGACGAGTTATGAATTGTAAGGAGACATTAGACAGATAATAATGAATTTCTACCTTGGTTGGCAGAAAAATCCTGACTTCATCGTCACTGCTTTAAAACTTGGCATAGAAATAGGTAAGAATAGGAATAACATACAGCAGTGCAGTGCAAATTATTGATAGCATACACACTTTAATAGTTCGTGTTGCTACTGCAGAGTGAAGAGATGATATTATGTTTTTAATGGAAATGCTAACTCTCGCTATATATTGAAATAGAAAACGAAACGAATGAGACTGTGAGAGTTTGTTTTCGACAAGAAGTTGCCAATTAATACTAACTGCTAGAGGTAATAATAGTAATTGAATTGTATAATGATTTATATTACTCATACTGTTTGATGTGACTGAAGTCATGCAATGGAGTAGTTACTGTTAGGAGTTTTGCAACTGTTGGCATATCATTTCCGGAAAATATTGAGCTATTTTTAGTATTAGTTTATAGAGGTGTAGGTTGATTGGTACCTACCTACTTTCAAAGAGAACTCCTTGAGAGCCACTTCAGAACTTTGTTAATGATTGCAATTTTTGTTGGCAAAGATGACTCAATATAATAACCCTTCACCCAATTGCTCATTCGGCAATAAAAAAAAGATAATGATGTGCATGCTTAACCCTACAAGAGCTTTAGTAAGAGAGGTCACTGTTTCCCTTAAGGGAGTAGGATGGAGGCCCTGTCTACATCATAAATCTCTTATCTACTTGTAAACGTTTTTCAGGAAATGTAAGCATTTTCTTGGTATCATTTCAAAAGAGCTCAGCTTAACTATCAATTCTAAGTATTGAATTATTAAATTTGTTAGATAACGATTGCTAAATCTCCTTGCAATTATACTAGACTTCCCATAAATTAAGCTTGTTCCTTATTTACTTCTCAGCGGAAGTTTCCACGAATTTATTGGGCAACTGGTTTCATTTCCATTCTTTCTAAACAAGATGTTGATGTGTATCAACAGAATTGTGCTTATCTGAAGAACAAAGCAATAAGCAAGTAGTTTCCATTAGAGTTGTTCAGTCATCTATAAACTGTAGAAGGACTGCAGATTTTGCTCGTTTTTACTGCTTTGCTTGCTAAACTAAGCACTAAAAGTACAACAGCAAAATGCCAGGTTTTAAATCTATATAAGTCTTACCTGCTAATTTACAGCTTACATCGATCACCTTGACCAACACTCGAATGCATTAAATTTTTACTATTATGATTTATTTTTCCTGTAAAAAAGCTGCCCTTGGAAATTTCTGTAAAAAGGAAAGCGTTAAAGTCATAATTGGAGCAATTAAATTTAGAGATTTTACACGCGTTTCAAAGAAAAGGATAGAAGCTTTAAGGAAAGGAGTCCTTTTCTGTATTTTTAGCGATGCAATATTGTGCTGATGCTAGACAAATATTTTACCGTTTTTACTGATGTTTGTTCTGATGAAATAAATAAATCAATCAATCACAAACAGGATTTCATGTATGCGTCAAACACTAACTTAATTCTTTGCCGTATTTACCTTCCTTTGAACTCTTGTATGGTCGAGTCTTTAAAAAGGTTCATAAATAAGTTAACTTGCTTCTTACCCTTTTGGGCACCCTTTTGTGCACTATGAAAGAGCCATTAAAATAGGGCCTTGACCTGTAATAGTTACGGAGATATAATTTTTGTGATACAAATGTTATGATTCAGTCTTATATTGATATTTATTACTTTACCCAGTTGGGTGAATAGGTAGTCGAAGGTTTACAGAGGTTAGATTAGAATTTGTATGCTTAATGCTTCCCTATGGAAAATAGGCAATCATTATAATCTAAATGAAATCGCTAATTTACATTCTGAATCTGAATGTTGATCTTTCTTGTTACCAAAAAGCAATTATTTTAGCCAATGTTCCTTGGCATAATGCAACTGTGGAAATTAAAGGAAGATGCAAGGATATCAAAACCTCCTCCAAGCAGCTATGTGAGCCCAGTCAATTATGTTATCACCGCGCTGCCATTTTGACTTTTGCCGGTTCATTAACCCCTTCTACCGGTGGCTGTACGCGGTTTAATCGGTATCAGCTACTTTATTTTACATGGGGGCACAGCCCCCACACCCCGTTTGTTCTTCCTCTTTCGGTTGGTTTCTCTACTGTCCATGAGTTCTAAAGCTTTTTTATAACTCAAATGTTTTCACCCGATACTGCTATGGGTGCCTGAAACTTCG
>JAQFZX010000868.1:0-42314 GCA_034682405.1 Hydroisotoma schaefferi
ATACACACCATAGCTGCTTTGTCCTCTGAAGTTCTCGCCACATACACACCATAGCTGCTTTGTCCTCTGAAGTTCTCGCCACATACACACCATAGCTGCTTTGTCCTCTGAAGTTCTCTCCACCCTCACAGCTGCTTCCTCCTTTTCAGTTCTCGCCACATCCACAGGTGTTTCATCCTCTGCAGTTTCCTCGACATCCCCAGCTGCTTCGTCCTCTGCAGTTCTCGCCACATCCACAGCTTCTTCGTCCTCTGCAGTTCTCGCCACATCCACAGCTGCGTTGTCCTCTGAAGTTCTCGCTGTCCCCACAGCTGTTTGATCCCTTTCGTCCTATTTCGGGTCAGTTTACAACAGACCGGGTATTGAATAGATGGTCGTAATATAGAAATATTAATAATTGTAGAACTGCTCCAGTTTCCTTTCCTTAGTTTAATCAGGACGAGATAAGCCCGTAAGCACAGACCAAACAATCCATACCAGACAGACGGATGATAAGGATAAGCTTATCTTATCAAGAGGAAGGGTTAACCAAGGTTCGCTAATCCAATCCCGGATAAAGCCTATCCTTCTTTGACCAAACAAGATGCTCAGATTGAATGGGCTTTTATTCTCATGGAGTTAAAGGACGTTGGGATATTAGGGTCACCCTTTATGACCTTTTTAACTTAAGGGTCACCCAATAACTATTGTAAGTAGGTCTGAATCATGTCCTGCTCAATCCTACCCTTTCCGGCCCAACTAAGCACAGTCTTCCACTTCTGACTGGGTAGGTCCAGAACAAGCAAGATTACAAGGGGACTGTATGTATGTCTGTAGGTAGTAGGACTGTATAGGTGTAGAGGTATTCCAATCAATTATCAAACCCTACAAGCTCAGGTGTATTTTGTAGAGGTAGGTGGTTGTAATTTGTGTGGTGTAGGTAGGAGAGTTGGTTATTGAAATGGTCTCTGGAGAGCCGTTCCAGCCGCTTTATGGCCCATGTCTTACCACTCTCACAATCTTCAAATCAATTTTTACGGGCGGAAGAGGTTACCAAGAATACATCACCCTGTCCCATCCACATCCAATATATCCTCCCTTTATAAATATAAATAAATCCCACCATCCCACAACAAACCACCTTAGCCCTTGTTCCCGTTATTAGTAGGACACAGAACAGAGCTAAGTAATGGGGATTAGCCCGTCTGAGAAATGTAGACCCGGGCTATTATTAATTTCGTGGAGGTATGCGGCTCACTTTTAACATACCGTACAGCTTCTATTTGAAGACGTCGCCTTCTATTCTTAGAATAGTGCTCAACCTCTGCCGACTAATAGAAGCCCGCATTCTATTAGAAGTTTTACGGTAACTGGTCACTTTAATATGGCAACTGTTCCAGCCAAGTTCTTGTTCAGAGGGAAGCTGTAATTAGGGATGTACGGTAGAAGAGGTGGAGGAGGGTAGGGTTAGCAGAATCCTAGACAAGCTACTTTATGATGATATCCAAAGGACCCCCCCCCCCTCCCACTCTAGAATATGATAGTTCAATCAAGGGAGGAGGGGGGGGGCTGATTTACCTGAATAATTTGAACACACATACCTTGGGACCAGACATTTATTACTGCCTACCTTATGCATTCCAAATGGAGGAAATAAATACATGAATACAACATAACGGAGGGAAAGGGATTTTTTGTCTTTTCCAGTCAAATTTTATGTGGAGACTGGGATGATTTGTAGTAAAAGAGAAGTAGGAATGGAAGTCAGGTTAAGTATTCATTTTATCTTTTAGTTAATCAGAAAAAGAACAAAGATGGGAGGGTGAAAGTTGTAGAAAGTACAACACCTTTACAACCAAAAATCGAATTTGTAAACTGGAAAGGGGTTTTCATAATTGAACTTACAAAATACTTCCTTCCTCGGCTTTCACTTTCAATCATTTTCATTTCTGGACGTATTTTTAACTATATTACCTACATTTGTAGAAGTAGTAGTTAATACTACTAATTGAAGTAGTAGTACTAGTGGTAGTAGTAGTAGAAGTAGTAGTAGTAATAGTAGTAGTAGTAGTAATAGTGTTAGAAGTAGTAGTTAATACTACTAATTGAAGTAGCAGTAGTAGTAGCAGAAGTAGTAGTAGTAGCAGAAGTAGTAGTAGTAGTAGTAGTAGTAGTAGTAGTAGTAGAAGTGAAAATGAGACGTATTATTGTTTGTGTTGTATAGATAGATAAGTGTGTGTAGTATCCGGATTATCCTTATTTATTCTGCTTCGTACTTGTTGTTTGGAGAGACGTGTTTGGAATGGTCAAGAATCCCCCTATCTTATTCTCCATACAAAGACTGACAAATAGAAAAAGCCCATTATCCCCTCTGACAGCCCCACAAAGTATAAAGTTTACTACTTTTAAATGTAAATTGACTCTCAAGAGAACATCTTCCTCTGCCACTTTGGTTGAAGCTTCAGAAAAATGCAGTTCTCTTTCAAAAAAGTATAACCCTTAGAACACCCCTTCTTCTGTTGGCAAGAACTTTATTATTAGTCCATAAAAAAGCCACACCCCTTCCTAGCCCACATCTATCCTCTGGCACAGTCAGTGTTTCTTTCAAAGAGAAAGGCCAAAAAGACAGGGGGGGGGGGAGATAAATACCTGATGTTTTAAACTAATTTTTATTCCTATGTTCTCTTTCTACTGGGTCAGGCGATACAGTAGCAGTTTTTGGAGAAAGCAACAGTTCCACTTTGGTGTTTGTATAAAAGGTAGAAATGGGTAGCCAAGTGGAAGTACGAGGAGCGTTCTAGTTATAAACCCGAACCGAATCTCTGTAACGGTTCATTCCTGTTTAAGATCCCGGATCAACCACTCCCATTCTTAACTCATCTCTCAACAAGAACCGAAATTCGGGAGAAACTCTGTTCTCCGTTTTTCCCTTCAACTTATCTCACTTCTACTACTCTTTACTCTTTTTCATGATTTTCCACTCTCAGTGTTTCTCAATCTTTGCGGCATTTGGAAAGTTGTATTGAGAAACGGAGGATAAGGTGGAAATGGAGGCACAACCAACACTTTATTTATTGTTGGACGGATTAGGAAGAGTTGGCCCGTCTGACTCAAGTTAAGATCACTTCCTTTAATAATATACGCTACCAAAACGGAAGGAACTTGAAGAGAAAGTGCGAACTGTTTTTACTCCAAATTATCATCCGGTCTGCCACTAACTACCACCACTACTACTACTACTACTACTACAAGTACTACTACTACTAATACTACTAATACTACTGCTACTACTACTACTGCTACTACTACTACTACTACTATTACTACTACTCCGCTACTACTACTACTACTACTACATGTTGTAATTGTAAAGTTGGGTTGGTGGTGGTTGTGATCAGGATCTGCTGGTACTTATCTTTCCCTGAACTTTGAACAAATTATGAAACTTGTTACTTAAGATAATGGAGCGGTGGTGGTTGGGTTGGAGGTTCCGCTACCTCCACTTACTTCCTACATGATAATTCTTAGACCAGCTCCAACCTTATAAACCTCCCTTAGCCACAATTGTTCCAAGCAAGTTAAGGCTTTCCTCTTTTACACACGGATTCAAAGTCTAAAGTACGAAGGGCCAATGAAATTAAAAGTTTAAAATTTGGAATATATATCCCTACAAGTGGACTGTATCGTTAATAACAAGTAAGTATTTAGTACACCTTCTGTCTCATTTTGTGTTACAAACTACAAACCTGTTAAATCCAGGTTTAAAATAAGTTTAAAAAGGAATATCCCAACCTATTAAATCCCTTGTTGCCTGGAATATCCCTCGGAAAGCCGTAGCCTTAACGTTTGGACCATTCAAAAGTATTTATTAGTAATCCGCCCACACAATATGTTCATTTCCTCTGTTCTGTATCGTATTTCCAGCTGTTTAATTCCCCCTGGGATTAATCTATCTTTCCACTTAATAATTTAAATTAATCCTATCCTTCTTTGCCAATTTTCAATCTCGCTTTTAAAAGCTTCTAATAGAATGCCCCGCGTTCTATTCTTAGAACAGGGCTTAACCCCCGTGTTCTATTAAAGACCCACGTTATATAGAGACCCGCATTCTATTAGAGACCCACGTTCTATGGAGACCCGCATTCTATAGAGACCCGCATTCTATAGAGACCCCCATTCTATAGAGACCCGCATTCTATAGAGACCCCCATTCTATAGAGACCCGCATTCTATAGAGACCCGCGTTCTATTCTTAGAACAGGGCTCAACCCCCGCGTTCTAATGGGGACCCGCGCTCTATTAGAAGCTTTACGGTAATTTACAGCTAAAACGGGAATCCATTTAGTACGAAACCTGCACAGCATTCATGTTTGCAACAACTAAACTCATAAAACATGAGGTATAAAGATATTGAAGTACTGTTCCGTAGCAAGTTGTTAGTGAGTATTAGCCTATCCCTCCCATGTATATGTTTCTATCCCTTTGATGTTACCAAATGACCGGGTGGAACAAGCTTGACCGATCCGACCTTAAAGTCTTCCTTGTACTTCCGACCTCTTCAATTGAGTTATAAACTCCATCCGTTTTCACTATTTGTTGAATAATTAAATGTAGAGAAAGTTATTAGATAAAAACTAAGGCAGGAGGTGGTCTAGGGACATATTATTTCATATAAAAGTTCCAGAGAAAGAAAGATAAGCTAAAGTTTATAGATAAGTCAGAAATTGGCGAAGAAAGGGAAAGTAAATCATAATTCTTATCCAACGCCTTTCCCCCCAAATTGACGTTTTACAAGTTCAAGTTGGAAATAAATGTTGGGACATTTCATTTATCTCCTTTTTGTCGCTCTTTAGGGGCTCAAAAATATGCATCTTTCTTATCTGGTTTTAGCTCATGAAAAACCTGTTGTTAGCACAATTCACTAAAAAAAGGGAACAACTGGGAAAAAACATTATACTCGAAAGTTAATACAAGTTATTCCCGTCCAAACTTTGAGAAGTTTGTTAGAAAAAGGGTTGTTTTTCCCAATTTGCCTAGTTTGTGTAAAGATTGGGTGTGATCCTAGGATTTGAAAACAAGTCGAGGATAGTTTTTAGTATGAAAGAAACCCTGTATAGTTTTTAGCCCAGTTAATTGGGCTTATATGACCACGAAATCCGTCTGTGTGTCTGTGTACCTCGATAACTCGAGAAATAATGACACCACAGCGCTGAAATTTTGCATAGTGGATCCAAGGCCGATTTTGAGGTTTAAGTTCGTAAACTAGCCCGGTCGGACCACGCAGTTATCCGTGGGGGTCAAAATGACCCTCACTGGGATGAAATTTCCAAAAATATTGTTGTTCTACTTCTGTTCAAAAGTAAGGAATGACGGATTATATGGACTGGGCTAATATAGCTGCTTGGAGGAGGTTTTTATCAAATAAATAGGCATCATCGTTGCTGACGTAGTAGGAGTCTGTTTTGGATGCTTTCACTTAATTTAAATAATGATAATGGGATAGGGATGGATTTAATTTAATCTTCCTCCCTACGCAATACCCGTCTATAAGGCGCTGTCTAGCTGTTCAAGTGGAATTAATCCTATTTATTGAGCCTATTTATTAATTCCACTCTATTTATGTATCTATTTATTCAGTATCCCATGGGGGATTAATTCTGGAGGGGAAACTTTATACCTCGTTCGGCGGAAGGGCTCTCTGGGACTCATCCATTCTTCTTAGAACAAAAGGATGTGAAAGTTCTACCAAAAATGTCTCTAAATAATATGGTCTACTTTTGGACTCATAGTTCTGATAACGGAGTCTACACAGCCCAACATTTTTTAATAGAAGCACGCATGAACTTTGAATTGTACTGTCCTGTCGTAGGCCGGTGGGTCGTTTGTGAACCTGAAGTGCTCTAGCCGACCGGTCGTTTGTGAGCCTGAAGTGCTCCAGCCGACCGGTCGTTTGTGAGCCTGAAGTGCTCTAGCCGACCGGTCGTTTGTGAGCCTGAAGTGCTCTAGCCGACCGGTCGTTTGTGAGCCTACAGTGCTGCAGTTGGCCGGTGGGTCGTTTGTGAGCCTGCAGGGCTGTAGCCTGTTTTACAATAACCGACTGACACATTCTATTTTTTACTGTGGATGCTGAGTTCCTTGGCTCAGTTTTTGAGTGAGATGTAAATAGTGAAAGGGGCTTTGAATATTCCTCACTTCTTTCAAGAGTTAATCAAGTTGACGCCTGCTGTTCTCCCCATTTACCAAACCAAACATTACTCAACTCCTTAATAAAGTAAATACAAAGGGTCTGACACTTAAATACATCCCCTGGGGAATTATTCCCTCTAGTACAAAATTCCCCTAAATAATCAGAGAGAAAGCCACGCTACAATGAGCGTTTGTTGTATAAAAATAACAGCTACACTTTCTCCAGGACTCTAAAAATAGAAGGGGTAGGTATAATACACGTGGAGAGAGAGTTAGGCGTGGGGGTTTTATTTTATGGGGGGATTTTATGTCAGGAAATACGGTTCAGTTTCACTTTTTTCTGACAAACAGAATATTGTTTTCTGTTACTATTTTTAGCCTTTTTTTTGCGACTACTGCTGGCTACTTTGGCAGTTGGAAAGATTGTATTTACTCTTAAAAACTTGGAGGTTGTAGGTTTTTAGATTTGAGCTCAACTTTAGGATGGAAGTTGTTAAAAAATCTGAGAAAAAGGGACAAAAGAAAGTTATACAATAGGATTTTTACGCCTTTATTCAGTTTTTTTCCGACGAAAAAATAATAATATGTTAAGAGGATTAGGAATGCTGTATTTTCGCTATGAGCTCCCCCCCCCCGTAATTATTTGATATTTTACTAGCGAATATTACTAGCTAGTAATCTTTTATGAGGGCTTTTAACCGCAGCAAGTAACTTTGTTTTGTAATATTCTCCCCCCGTATGCATACCTTATTTCCGGATATAACCCGCCCTTATAGATGTCCCCTGTAATGAATAACAACCTTTACCCGGGTGATATTTAATCCACCCTATATTACGGGAATTTCCTCCGGGGAGCTAAATATTGATTTTCGGGGTGCGATATTCATCCCTTTGTTAAGTGCGTTTACAACGGTTTATTTATCCAGTGAAAATATAAAGCTATGAAATCAGTTTATTTGAGAAAAAGTCAGTAAAAAAGATTTAGCTAACTGGGAAGAAAAAGTTGAGTTGGTAAGAAGGTTCATAATTAAAGTACATATGCCGCCCTCGCTAATTATGCCGCAATCCTATCCTATTTATGTTAAAAGGGGTATCTCTACCATGTTAAACATGCTTCAAAACATCATTTTTCCCTTGTATAAAACGCGGTATATGGACGAGGATTTAGGGTACTTAAAACTCTAATCCCTTCCCGACCTAATTTCCCCTAAATTCCCATTCCTTCTCAAACGGTAAACTGATTAAAGTTAAACAACCTTAAGTGGGTTGCAGTTCCATTTTAATGAGTTCCGTGCATTAAACTACGTAATAATGCGGGTAAGAGACTAGAACTTTAAGTGCAGCTTTGATAAACTTTGTACTCTTGTGCAATTGCAATGTTATCCTCTAAGGGATTGTGCAATGATTGTGCAATCTAATCTCTATAAATAATATATAATAGTATTGCATATAAAAAACTGTTTATAGCTCGTTTACTCATTGGGGTTAGGTGGGGACTAAATAGATGGAAAGAGATGGAAGAATGTGCATTAAAATATTTATTTACACCTGGTCAATGGTGATGGGAGGCTTCAATGTTAATATTAGTTATTTAAAACGGGAGAGAGGTGGAGAAAATCGATATGAAGTGAGGAATCCTTTCACGACGAACTTTCTAACTTTAAATTGTGTAATAAAACGGAATAAGGATTCTTCATTGTCTTACTTAGTTTATTAACAATAACAATACAAAAACATTTAACAGTAGCCTCCCTAAAATGGAACAGCTTCCGAATAGTAGCCTCCCTATAATGAAATAGCTTCGGAAGTGACAGAGGATTCTTTACAAGTATTGAAACTAATTATGTGAAATTACAGGAGTTGAGTTGAGTAACCTTATTCCCTTCTTTAATTCTTCCCAAGTTAAAAAGTAAATACTTTCTCCATCTCATCTTACTCTAGTACTTATTTATATTTCCTTTGGTAAAATAATTCCCCAGGGGAATTTCTACAACCCGAAAAACGACAGTTTAAATTCTGGGTATAAATGATGATAGAAATGTGAGCAGAATTCACTCCACTCGATACACCGTCGTCCTTCTTTCCCCTGTGGAAAAGATCCCTTTCCTTCTATCCAATCCTACTCTCCCAATCCTCCTTCCTTCCGCTGTTTTTCTCCATACAAAAAATATGTCTACGTTCAAGAAAAGGTCCACCTGGGGTCTGTATAATATAGAATTATAATATTCAGTCA
Organism: Hydroisotoma schaefferi; assembly: GCA_034682405.1. Lineage (NCBI taxonomy): Eukaryota > Metazoa > Arthropoda > Collembola > Entomobryomorpha > Isotomidae > Hydroisotoma > Hydroisotoma schaefferi. The sequence continues at coordinate 8,399 of JAQFZX010000868.1, forward strand.
CGTCGAGAAGTCACTGGAGCCAAAAAACCTTTGCTAAATGATAACAAAAATTGTATAAAAACGTAAGAAGGATGGTTCGTTCCAAGTCCTTAGGGTTTTTGTGTAGTCCATTATAATATTATTTGCATCTCTATCTATTTCCTTCTGGTTCCTTTCTCATCTTCCACTCCTTATTAATGTCATAAACAAAGAACTCTCTACAGGGGGCTACACTACACCTACTGTTCTGGCTCAGGAATATATATGGATGGATTCATAATACAAGGTTCTGCATTAACTGGGGATGAGTTGGAGAGAAAGTTTATACTTTCACTTTAAATTACAATGTGGATGTCAGGGAAGGAAGGGTCTAGGTAGGGGGATTAGTATATTTAAATGTAGTAACAGTATACAGAATATGCTAGTTTTATGGTAAATATATGATAATGCGGTAGCCGGGAGAGGTACGCTATCTACTACCGTAGAGTAGACCAACGAAACGGGATGATTATTAACTTAATAGGATCCTTTTATAATTAAAAATGAGCGGAATGGATATTATGTTGAGTGGTTTTAATAATTAAAGTTCTTAGGGTTAGCTGATCTATCAAGAGTTCAATTTTAAAAGATCACAGTTCATCTTAAAGGTCAAATATACTTTTGGTGACTTGACCTTTAAAGTGTTTTACTAACCTACCTTTTGTTTTTTCTACAGGTAATCAATTGAAGAGTATAAATTCCCTGGAGGATCTCAACATTTGAATTCCAAAAAAGATAAAAAAAAAAAAGGCTAACCGATCCCGGAGTAATAATATGGGAAAGAATGGGATTTCATCGTGGAGCTGGAACAACTGTCCTCCTTCTACTGCGACTACCAACGTCTCTAAAGCTTTACTTACTTTTAAAGTTTAGGTAAAGAAAGATGAGAACTGCGGGTTTATGACGAAGGACCAATAAAATCTAATGTAAATAGCCGGAAGTAACATTTGTTAGGAGTGCTAAAGTGAGTGAAGAACATCCGGTCCAGCCTTGGCCCTTTTTGAACGTCTGACCTACAGATTGTAGCTGTCTAAGCTGGGTTTTTGGTTGGATAAGGATTTGGATAAGATGAGGTTCAATAAGCAAGAGTTGCTGACGTTGGCTGCCCAGTCGGCCCACAAATATGAGAAGGAAGGGATCCTCGTCATTAGGGAGAAATCTGAAGGGTTCTTTCGAAGGACTGAAAGTAAGGCCCATCTTTTTATTATTATTAGCCAGGACCCCATCTATTTTTTATTTGTTTGAGATATTTATGCATGATTTTATAGATTTTATTGGAGTAGTTTTTTAGGACGTTTGCGTAGATTATTTAGGAAACTGGAAGTAAGGTTTTTCAGTTGGGGAAAAGGAGATGATCAGAATATGGTTTGGTTGGAATATATCTAGCTGAAAGATTTATACTAAGTTATTTAGAGAGGTTTTATTTTTTGTGTTTGTTTGATCTAAAAAAGCATCCTTCATTCTAGTTTTACTTACTCTTTGTTTGCAAATTTTTGGGATGAGAAATCCATCCATGTTTACTCCCAATTTGTACACGATATCCGGGTGGATTTGTTTAACTTGACTCTCTATGGACTTTACTACTACACTCTGCTGTTTATAGGGATTTGGGGTTTGGGACTGGGATTTTTTAGGGTTAAACGGGGTTTATAATCCGTTTACTTTCTCCAGTCTGTGGTTTTTAGTTTATTTTATGCAGCGTGGGGGTTTAGTTTATTTTATGCAGCGTTTGGTTTTAGTTTATTTTATGCAGCGTGTGGGTTTAGTTTATTTTATGTAGCGTGGGGGTTTAGTTTATTTTATGTAGCGTGGGGGTTTATTTTATGCAGCGTTTGGTTTTAGTTTATTTTATGCAGTATGTGGTTTTAGTTTACTTAATGCAGTGTGTGGGTTTATTTTACTTTATGCAGCGTTTGGTTTAGTTTACTTAAAGCGTGTGGTTTTATTTTATTTTATGCAGCGTTTGGTTTTAGTTAATTTTATGCATTATGTGGTTTTAGTTTACTTAAAGCGAGTGGTTTTAGTTTATTTTATGCAGCGTGTGGGTTTAGTTCACTTTATGCAGCGTTTGGTTTAGTTTACTTAAAGCGTGTGGTTTTATTTTATTTTATGCAGCGTGTGGTTTTAGTTTACTTTATGCAGCGTTTGGTTTTAATGTTATAGTGTTAATTAGTCTGGCGGGTTAGTTATGGTTCTTCGCAGTCGGGATTACATTTTTGGTGTGTAAACTGCAGGGAGGTTGCCACTACTAATGTTTTACTATACCGAGTCCACAATAAAGTAAGCAAGCATGAGGAAACTAATTGGAGCAGTTTTTCTTGTTATTTTCTAATTTGTAAAATAAGGTCTGAAGTTTAATGGTAATTGTCCAAGGCAAGAACATCCACTCACCGTTTTTATTATTTGATTTTGATAAATGCTCAACTATTTCTCCTAAATGTACGAAGCCTTGCTCATTTTTTTCCTTTGCTTCCACATAATTCACCGATGCGCGATGGCCACAATTAATTATGTTTTGTAGAATTATAAAAGGAATCTATTTTATTCTTGGTAGATATAACCATTTTGCCCAGTTAATTAAGCATAGATGCTGGTGTAGATGGTTAATTTCCCCATATTCTAACAATTGATTTAATGTTTACACTCCAGTTCAAAAGGGTAAATTGGTTGACGGACAATCACTGGAGAAACAATTATAAAAGTCCTGAAAAAAAAGATTATGAATATTTCTTAAGTTTACTGAAGGATATCTAGAGGCTTTGGTTGGTTTTGGAGATGAATTCAACAATTTCTCGAACATCAAGTAAAAGTAAAACACGGCTTTTTTAGTGGCCGAATTAGAGGGAAAACAGAGAGTTTGTGGTAAAGAAAAGAAAGGTAATATTCTGGTTGTACATGGCAAAGTATCAAACATCCGCATCCTCATATTTACTACTACTGCTACTACTATTACTACTACTACTATCATGACTACTACTACACTACTACTACTACCACTACTACTAATACTACTACTACTTCTACTACTACCACTATTCCTATTAATACTATACTACTAATAATACTACTCCTAATCTCTCATCTGCAGCCTTAAGTCAAAGAATTACAGTAATATACTCCACCTGCAACCTGAAAGAATACTTATTGTCTCAAGTGCTTTAGTATTTCTGGGAAAAAATAAGGAAGGAAAGGAGTTTCGAGTAAAGAAACCTCCTTTTTATTTCTCAAGATGGAAAGATTTAAGATTTAGAGATGGAAAACACGGAATTTGAGATGGGGAAAGGGTAGTCAGTCCAATGCTACTATCACTACTACTACTACTACTATTACTACTACTACTACTACTACTATTACTACTACTACTACTATTAATTACTACTATTACTACTACTACTACCACTACTACTACTACTAATATTACTACTACTACTACTACTACTACCACTACTACTATTACTTGTACTTACTACTATTAACTATAACTTGTGTTGTCCAGTGTCTGTGTCGGTTAAGAAAGACAATGAGGGATCGATAGGTGTTAAGTATTTCTTGACTAGTCTAGCAGAGAATAGGGAAGTAAGGTAGTGGTGATATAGGAGAGTGGTTATAACGGGTTGTTTGTGGCAGATTTATGATTTATGATGGGTAGGAGGATTCTTCAAGATGGAAGTCCGTATGGTCAATTGTCAAGCAAGCACCTTGTTTCCAGTTGTTAAAACCAAACAAAGTTAGGATAAATTGTCTAAGGCTGTTCTGTTAGTGTATATTCCTGGTATAATTACCCCCTTTGATAGTTCCCAAGAATAGGTCCGAGAGGCAGTATAATTATAACAGGAAATAATAACTGTACTTGAGGAGGGGGTTCTGTATTCGACTATTTTCGATAATCGATAAGTAAAAAGGCCAGATTTATTGAAAGTTAGAGAGATGGGTTTATTTTAGGGATGATGGACGGAATGGGGAACCGGGTTAGGTAGGAAATCGGCAAATGTTATATAAATGTAATCCGGATGTACAAAGGATAATAATCTGTGTCAATTCAGAGTGGATAAGTAGCCCTAGAAATTGGTAACATCCCCATTTATCCCAAGATATCATCAAATCCTCTTTCAATAATTGGAGTTAGTTATTATAACTATATATCCCTTTGGAATTTGGATAAATAGACCAGAATTCATAAATTCCTCGGATGTATAGACGGTTGTAGGTCGAATGTGCGAAAACACAAAGTTCGAACGCCAAAAGTTCGAATCTTTTTGTGCGAAAGGCCGTTAAATCGAAAAAACAAAAGTTCAAACGCCAAAAGTTCGAAATTTTACAACTATGCTGCTCTGTGTATAATTACTTCTCAATACTTCTTTTTATTATTCCTGCCCCTTATTCCCGTATATGTTTGCATTATCTATGCATGGGAAAATTAGCCTATCCGGTATGATTGCCTGCAAGCAAGCGATAAGAATATTACTAGAATCTAGCAATATTACTCTCTGTCTTGAACAAATATTCTCTGTGTGCACAACTAGCAACTATTATTTTTATTTGTAAAAATGTCCCTTGAAATCATTCTAACTGCACAAAACAAGGAAATGGTGAGTTTTGACGGTTATTTATGCCTTAGAAACAAAATGAAAAATGATATTCAATACTGATACTCAATATGAATGTGTAAACCAAAGCGAAGAAAGTATCACTTGCTGGATGAAAGGCTGAACACAATTATAGAAGGATACAACTTTTGTTTTCGAACATTACCTTTTCGCACATTAAATTTTCGAACATTACGTTTTCGAACATTTAGAACTTTCGAACATTTGGTTTTCGAACTTATGGCATTCGAACATAAAAAGTCGCACATTCGACCGACCACCGTATAGACTACCGTAAAACTTGTATTAGAAGGCCGTCGCGTTCTATTAAACATTTGCGGTCGGTGAGATAGTTTAACGAAGCATGCCTTTCACTTTCACTCTACATGTCCTATTTCCCGTTCCTATCCATCGCAATTTTGTAATTTGTTTTATTATCAAAATGTAAGAAGGTTTAAATGTACCATCGGAAAAGGAATGATTAGACGGCTTCAGATTATCTTCAGTAGAAAATATAATCACACGGCGAATCGGAATCAAAGCATAAAAATCCCATTCCTTCTTGAGATGGAGTAAAGTCCTGTGGAATAATTAGATCCTGAATGTTTGACGGGTTTAAAGTTGAGATGTGCTTTCTCCGAACTCTTCTTATGACCTTTTTTGATTGAATTGACTTTTGGTAATGCGGCCACAACTTCCAGGTCATTTTGTTTATTAGCAACTGGAAGTGTGCTGTAGAAGTAGGGGATATTTTATAGCTTGTATCTTCAGGTTTTGATAAAACTTCCGCACTTCTGGATCTGACTGAATGGTCTATTGCATGAATATGATTATCAGTATGTTTCACAACAGAGGTCTTTTGGGTGTGACAACTACCCCGACACTTTCTTTCTGGATGTAATAAGTACACCGACCCCTTTCTTTTATAGAAATATCTATAACTGTCGTGAATTAAATAAGGTTTTCCTTGTTTCCTGTGGTTGTAAAATGAGGGATTTTGTTAACTTTAAAAAATGAAAGATTCCAACTGCTATGAAGCCAAAAACTGCTGATGCAAACGTTTAAAAAGTTTAAGCTTTAGCAATAAATTAAAGCAAGCGTTTACAGAAAAGCTCAGAGAAGTAAATGGAAGACGTTCGTTGGTGGCTATGTAAAAAAATTGCGATGTAATCGCGATGGAATGAACTCCGCGATCTAAAGTACCCACGATGTTTCGGCTGAGATGTAACGTACGGCTATGAATTGTAATGTGATGGAATGTCTGGCAAGGGGAATTAACCTCACACGGTATTATTTTGTTTACCTCTAATTAGGGGGAAAGTTATGGCTTTTGGTGCACGTTAATCTCGTAGCTGTTGCAGTGAATGACAAGCTTGTCATAGGTGCTAACAGGCAGGAAATAGTTACAGGATGTCAAAATGGGATTTATGACCCATGTCTTACTTTCTATTAGGGAACTTATTACCTAGAATTAATTGGTACTACTGTGTTGTGCAAGGATTTGCAAGGAGTGGGGGAATGGATTATTTATGGTGAAATGGGGTAATTTATTTACGTTCAATGAAATATTTCCCCTTTTGTTATCCTTGGAGGGGGAGTAGCTCAATGGTATTTACAAATATAGAGGGTGTTCTGTAGATATAAGGGATGTATCGGGTGGGATGGAACGTACGGTGATGAAATTAAAGCTGTGGAATGTCTGGCCGGATTTACGTTACCCAGAAGATCAAGAGGATAAAGGTGAAAGTGGCTACTATTGGAGGGAAGCCACAATTCTGAGATGAGATACTTCAGACTCGGGTTGCTTTGCTTGGTAGAACCAGGTTGATGAGGTTTAGGATTTTACAAGAAGGCATTCGACCACAACAAAGTGGTAGAAATGATGGTATTTATTGCAGGAGAAATAGGAGAACGTTTTTTAAGATTTGTGTTCTGGAAATCCTTTTGAAAAAGTAGAAAGTAATTGAGAAATAGGGAATATAAGTATTTGCAAACTGGAGAAAGTAAATTGTGTTAGGGATGAAGGATTTCAGGAGGATACTTGTCATGAAGTGTACTTTGTAAATGGAAAAATGCAGCCTGTCCATTCCATTATTTTAACAAAATAACCATCGTATTTCCCGTTTGAATCCCTCCTTGTAGTTCCTCCACATAAATAATTCCCTCCCCTCCTCGCCCCCCCCCCTGTTTGTGGAATAATTCCCCAGGGAATCAAACACGAAAATACGGTAACTATTCAGATGTAGGGTGCACCATACGAAATTATCTTAAAGGGTTAGGTTCTAAACTTGGAGTGATGGTTAAATGTTTCTATAAGTTCCCCAGGGACAGGTAGATATAGAGGTTAAGTTAGGTTAGGTCCCTACAGGTTAGAAATACCGTATATCCTCGAATAGTAGCCACAGCCTCATTTCGGTGTTTTTGTGGGGGCCACTATTCAGGGGAGGCTACCCTTAAATGGTTTTGAACTTGAAAGGGGCTACTATTCGAAGGGGGTCATTATTTGAGGATATACGGTAGATGTAGTATGTCCAGGGTGATTGGGAATATTTGTAGTTGTTGGTTCTGATTTAATGATGGATATTCAGAAAGGAAGTCTGCTGTTTGGTCAGAAGAGGCAGGAGGAAGGGACTCATCCTTGGGTTGTGTGGGACCCAGTCGCACAGGTAACTACACTCCAACTAAACACTTATCACAAAACAATCTCTCTTATCTTGTCTACAAAACCAATAGCCCAACCAGCCATCTCTACCCGGCAATGGAGTAAACCAATTGAGAACCTTTGCTTTGGGAATAAATATAAAAATGATAAGCATCTTCTAAACTATTTGTCGCAGTCTGCAAAATGAACCAACTAGCCGTATCCCGTATCCAAATCTCCCCTTCTATTTACCTTTATCTATTGAATATATAACAACAATATGGGCTTTATCCTTTTTCTACTCCATATCCTTGTATCCTGCTGGGCATGGAATAATATTCCTTGTAGATAGAACGCGGAATATGGAAGCATACCCTAGCTAGATCCACATGTCCAACGCTGTGCTAACGCTCCAAGGAAGTTATATAATTACCCTAAATCCTCGGTCATATGCCGCAACTAATAAAAATAAATTTTTCGAATCATGTTTAACACGGAAGAGACATCCCTTTTAACATGTTAAGGAATAATCAACGAGGGCGGATTATGGGTGAGGATTTATGGTATTTTGTAGAGATACTTTGTTCAAATAAAGAGTGTTTGATCCTGGAATGAGGTTACCAAAGCTGTGTTTAGTTGTTGTAGGTTATGCACTACGTGGTCGTGAGATTTAGATTTAAAACTGCAGAAAGTAGGACAGGGTGGGTGGGATTGGGTTTAAGGGGTTTAGATTTCTAACCCACTGGGGCATAAAATCCTTTGAAACCCTTGAGTTTTAGTTGGAGTGTTTAGTTGGACCCCTGGGGGTATTAAATTTTGTTGTGTGGGTTATCAAATTAGGATTTCCCCTTCCTTTTCTAAGAGGCACTGACACTAAAGAATTTCAACTCTGTTTTTTATGAGTGTTGTGATGAGTTTCCTAAACTTTAATTACGAATTCCTGTCCACAAGTTCTTAAAAGAGAAAGTTGTAGGTGGAGTGTTTGGTGTTTTAGGGCTCAATGAGGTAATCCACCCACGCAACCTAAAATATAACCCGTTTCCCATCTCGGAATATTCACATTTAGGGAGCTGGTAGCTTATTATTGCTTGGTGTAAAGTAGGCTAGGCTGCCCCCTATTTAGAATATATAACAGGGAAGTGGGAAGGGTTTCCTTTTCCAGTTCAAATACGTTTCGAAATACGTATTGAGGATAGGGAAATTATTTCGGGAGTTGAGAAGGATAGCAGGAGGGTTACAATTTTTTAACATTAGCCGTAAACTTTATTAACCTATTTTGATCCGTCAGGGTGACAACTTGCTTATCTGAGTCTATGTGGGACTTGCTTAGCTGAGTCTATGTGGGCCTTGCTTAGCTGATTCTATGTGGGACTTGCTTAGCTGAGTCTATGTGGGCCTTGCTTATCTGATTCTATGTGGGACTTGCTTATCTGAGTCTAATGTGGGCCTTGCTTATCTGATTCTATGTGGGACTTGCTTATCTGAGTCTATGTTGGACTTGCTTAGCTGAGTCTATGTGGAATCTGTTTATCTAAGTCTCTGCAACTGGACTTTCTCTTTTTTAAATTCACGAGATTTATTTTCTGCCATCTTTGGGGGTTTTCATTTTTATGAAATGTATAAAATAGTGACTGTAGCAGAAGACTTCAATCAACTTACTCCCTCCAGACATTTCGTTACTATTTAAAGTAATTATGGTGAAAACTTGCTTAGGGATTTAACTATTTGGGGTATTGAGTTTGGATAGGATAGAGTTAGATAAGCCATTTATTTCTACGGATGCTAGCAAATTGTAGATGAGGAGAAGGTGATTGAATTTTAAATTGGACTCCATCCCAGAACTTTGTCATCCTTTCGGCCGAGGTGGGCTATTATTTGAGTTGAGGATGTAATAAATCAACTGGGAGGAAATGGAATCCATACACATTTTAACATCCCATTCATTCCCAAAAGGATCCAATTTCCCTTATTGTCAACATTTCATAAATTATCCCTTTCTCTCCATTTGATGTCATCATTTCAATGAATACTTTACTTTACTATTAACACTACTACTACTACTACTACTACTACTTCTGCTACTGCTACTACAAGTACTACTACTTCTGCTACTACTACAAGTACTACTACTACCACTATTACTACTACTACTACCACTACTACTACTTCTACTACTACTACTACCACTACTACTACTACTTCTACTTGAGTAGTATTTTCCATTGTGGAGTTAAACCTGCTGGTTATACTTTAGTGCCCAATCAATACCTGCCGCCGAGACATAACCAAATCCATTTCCATTATGAAATAGAAAGATAATTCAATCATCTCCGATAGTTTTTAGCTCCCATCTTCCGATCTCATTATTTCCACTGGACGACTGAATTAAGGGAAGAATGACGTAGATTTAATGTTTTGGTCACATCCCTATACCCTTCATCTCTTACTCCAATCCTTATATGACTCGTTGATTGAGCCCCCTTCCCCCTAGTATCATTTTAACGTTAGGCTTATATCAAAATTTATGATAAGTAAGATAGTCTTAAACCCACCTACCCCCTATTTTGATTAGGCAATATACCGTAAAGGTTCTAATAGAAGGACCCGCCTTGTATTTTTAGAACAGTGCTCAACCTCCGCCTTGTATTAGAGACCCACATGCAGTCTATTAGAAGCTTTACGGTAATAATGACAGTGGCTGGGACGTTATTTCCGCAAAGCACGGCATCCACTTTTCCTTTTGGTATATTTCTTTATGCTTTGGCTTGTTTTGGGCTAAATATTTAATTTTAATTAGTGTAATGGAGTGGTAGTAGTAATGATGGTTTGATATGGACTTCTGTAAGTAATGGAAGTGCTTATGGTTTATTAGCCTTTACAGACCGATGGTTTAGACTGGCAGGGAATCTGCTATTTTATCTGCGGACGACGGACCACTGGTCGGAACCTGTTGGGGTTATCGTGCTTGAAAACTACACCGTCCAAGTGGACCATAAAACCAATCAACCCGGATATCACTTTTTTATTGGTACGTTTTACTACACCTTTTATTATATAACCTAATAAATATATAGTAAAGTAGGATGAGGGTTGGCATAACAAATCATCCCTTTTATCTCTTCTCAAATGGGGAAATCTCATGTTACTTTAGTTCTGGACTTTACTCAGTTTTATGATAAGTTTAGAAAAAGGGATCATTGTTAGGTGAACGTATTAAGTTTGAGTAAATCCCGTAACCATTCTTCGTCTGTCTATTTAAGTGTAGGCTATTGTCAAAACCCCTAGAATTAACTTCTACCCCGGGGGGTTGTATTTCTTCAGCAAAGAGTAAGTATAATTAATGTATGCTTGTGATAAAGTCAAATAAAGGTTGGAGAGGATTAAGGATTAATTATTGAAGAAATGCTTTTTAGGAAATTGGCATCAGAGATTGCGATTAAAAATAAACCCTTCCGTTTGTCTCTTTATTAAACCCCTTAGCTCTGGAGGTATTGATTATTAATACCCTGAATCGGAATCCTCGCCCAGATACCGCGGGTTGTATGCACAAAAGATGTTTTGAAGTATGTTTAACACGGGAGAGATACCCCTTCTTATGTAAAGGATGGGTGTGCGGTGTAATTAACGAGGGTGGTATATGGGCGAGGATTTAGGGTAGTAAATGAAGGATTAAGCTTATATAAATTATGGGTAGTTTGTAATGGACAGCTTTACAGTTTTTGAAACGAAAGTTAAATGGAAAGCCATTTTAAGGAGGGAAGCTCCAGAGTTCCATTAATTAATTAGTTAATTGGAGGAATCTCTGGACCGGATGGGATTGTACTTATTTTTAGAGGTAGGAGAGTGGATGCTGTGATAGTCCTTATTCCAAAAGATAAACACCCTTTTAGTCATAAATCATGTAATTCATTGCGGAAATGTTGGATGAATCTTTAATTTAATCACCAACTTTCCCTTTTGCATGCATGATGCTTATTATGCACTTTTTATAAACAGGAGGTGGGATGGGAAGAGTATAGGGTTATCCTGTGTCTGTCTATATGGATATAATTAAGAGGAAGGTAAGGGGAAAGTAAATTATTAGAAACTTAATCCAGGTTTCCAATCGGGTGGACCATTTTGGCTGTCTGCGAATACAGAAATGGAACGGTCGGCCTGGCTCACGGCCCTGTCGGCCGCATCTTTTTCAGCAATAAGAGCCCAGTTTGAAAACCTGAAGGTGGAACTTCAAGCCAGAATGAGTCTTATAACCACAGGGGCAACTACTGCCCCTAAAGACGCCCCCATAAAGACCAGTGGATATGTCAAAGGTTAGCCAAGCTCTTTCTTTTTAACCCAGAACTTATATACTTTACAGTATCCTTCATGTCTCCAAATTACACCCTTCCTTTTAGCCGTATTGAACTTGATAGTAACCCTGCCTGGCTGCTTTTAAAGTTTAGAGTTGAAACATTTAAAAATATCCAGCTATTTCCAAACGTATTTTACCGTGTATCCCCGAATTACAGATCTCCCTTTGGAATGATAATGATAGCAACCAGTGGGGGCATGAGGGTACATTGTACCCCCTAAGTTTTCTAAAGCACCCCCTCCAATTCCTAATAGGCCCTATCCTTTACATGATAAGCAGACCCCTTCCTATCCTTTAATGGTGGTATTTGTACCCCCGGACCTAATAATAGTAGCCCTGTTTAATTGTATAGTAGCCCTTGAATAAGTAGCCCAAGTTGGGTATGGAATTAGTCCAAAGTTGGACGAACTCTTGGTATTTCCAACGTATTACTTTTGTGATTGGAGGAAGTGGAGTGTATATAGATATATTTGTTGTAATTACAATTTAGACGTGTCGGAGTCCCCTCTTTGTGAGATTTCAGTTTCGTGTGACAACCTCCGATGTGATTCCCATGGACGGGCTCCAACTCCCAAGGTATTTGTCCACGTGAGGAACTCTCCCAACTCCCAATGGCTCAAGTATGCATGCACAGAGGTTACGGAAGTAAGTATACACACTTCCACTACACATTTTTATTCCAACGAAACTATCTCGTAGCTAAAACAAAGCAAGTGTTGAGTTCCCTGCAGGCTACAAGAAGAACCCCAACCGGTTGTTTGTTAATTAGACATTAAAAGCATTTAGTTCTGGGTAGTTTTTCCCACTAAGGAAACCCAAAGACGCATTAGCTAATGAATTCCCGAATAATGGGGAACAGGCTGTAAAATAGGGGGATTCTTCCTATGTAAAAAAGGAGTGGAAGGTGTTGGTTAGACAAGTTTTAAAGATGTTATTTCCTCCTTTAGCGGACAAGTAACCCGGTATTCCTGACTACGATAACTTTTCGAGAAAGTGATGGTCTATCTGAAGGGACGGAGGCGAGATTTACGGTTTGCGATGTTCGGGAAAGGACGACAGGGACTCAGACGGTTATCGGGATCCTTACCCTTCAACTGGGCGCTTTGAAATGTGCGGAGAAAATGCGGTTGCCGATAAGGTCCCCCGTGTCATCCGCTCAATATCATCCCTCCACCCATCCCGGGTTTATCACCATCGGGGTTTGGAATTTAGAGAGGGAGGAGAGGTCAAGTACGGAATCCACTCCTTGTAGGGCTACCGTTCCACATATCTACGATCCTAATCAGCCTCCCAAAAGGGGCATTTTGAAGGACACACCCCCCACTTTGACTCATCAGCACCAATCTCAATCCCTTGTGAGTTTATATTTTTCTAATACCACGAGGGGGTACCAGGAGGGGGTAGAAATAGGATTGAAGGATACCACGAGGGGTCTGGCTAAGCGGGGTTGGGCGTAACATGTAAAGGATAAGGGCCTATCGGGAATATTTTTCGAAGCATGTTTAACATGGGAGCCATATAGCTCTTTTAAAATGTTAGTCCTACTATTTGTCTCGCCAAAGTTATGTAAATTTCTACCGTATAGTTCTGACTAATAGTCCGGGCCTGTATTAAATTTCTGAGGGTATCAAGAGTAGAATTATAAAGTTAATAGAAATGGGTAAAATACGACGGTATCAATGGCCTCTTTCCTATTGAACTTTCCCATTACACGACTTCTTGGGTGGGCATATTTATCTTTTTATTTCCCCTGGGGAATAATTGGAATAGGCCAACCATTCCTAACTCTCTTAATTAAAGTGAACTAGGCTACGTTTCTTTCTTTTCGTAACATGGACAGGATCCAGAAATACGGTTGTTAAAAGTAAAAAATACTGGAAAAACTCCCCCCTATCCTTTCCATATTAAAAATGAAAATGTGTCCTATCTTACTCATATTAAAAGTTTTCTCAATTTTTACTTTGAAGCAATAACTGCCCAGAGGAGTAATTCCCGGAATTAGGGTAGGCTTCCAGAAATGTGTGAAGGAAAGCTTTATAACCAAAAGGTCGACCAGTTCTAAATGTAACTCTAGTATGGAATTTTGGGTGGATTGGAAGATAAATCCTGTACAGAATTTGAGTGCTGAGTTATGGATTTTTAAAATGTGGAACAGACCGATTTAACCCAAGTTACTCTCGTCATGAGAAATGAAGTATATAGGGAACTGTCTATGGAAATGATTTTGTGGATATTTATTGACCCACCATATCTCCCTTTTGTTTAACTTGAAATATAGAAATGGAAGAGGTTGAGAGGATGAGAAATGTTTGTCATAAATCCATGTCCCTTATTTGTTTATACTTTCTCCCATTCACTTTTATATTATAACTTTTACATCTCGTGTCAAACCCCCCAAAACCATGCTCATTCTCTCCAATTCGTAACAGAGGAGAGATCATGCACCTTTCTTCAGTTTTGTACCCCTCACCTTATACCTTAGTAGAGCATTGACGCAATCAGTGGGGGTATGAGGGTACATTTATATCCCCTAATTTTACAATGTACCCCTTGGGAATCCCGATACGTCCTATCCTTATTATGTTAAGCAGGCCCAGCCCCCTTCCTATCCTTTAATGCTATTTCCCCTAGTGGCATACTTGAGTATAGAATAGACTTGGATGGCCGTGTATTTTGGCCAAATGTTATTGTGTATAAGTAAATAAATGATATATTGTGATATATTTGTAGATGTTTGTTCATCGAAGGACGCAGTCGTTGCCTCCACGATTGGGTTGTAAGCTGAAGGTTCCGTTGCAGAATAATTTTGGTCTTTTGTTGAGTAATCCCTTCATGCAGACCTATCGATTCCATTCCGGTCTTGGAGGGGACATTTTTGTACATGAAATCATGGCAGAGTCAAAACTTACCTTCCTATTCCCCATACAACTACTGTAAGTAACTCTTATCTTAATTACCATATTTCTTGACCCCGATTCCCTGCCTATAACGCACCCTGTATCTAATACAAAATCATGTTTTAAAGTATATATTTAACATGGAAGGGATACCCCTGTTAACATGTAAAGGATTGCCTGCGGTTTGATTAACGAGGGTGGCTTATAGTCAGGGAATTACGGCAATTATCCAACCTACTCTGCCTCTCCTCTGGCAAAGCAATACACTTCCTTTTCTACGGAGTTTAATGTGGAAGTTAAATGGAAAAGGTTTAGCAGTACTAAAAAAAACTAACCTATTTCTGGTTATTACTCCCCCGGGGAGTTATTGTATCGAAGGGAAAATAGAAAACAACTTTTAACATGGGTAGGATAGAGTGTATTTTAATTCTCAACATGGAAAGGTAAGGGGGAATTATTCCGGGGGGAGTAATAAACGGAAATACGGTAATATTAACGGGGGTTCCTCCACTATTTCTTGTAAATTTCGCTTCACTCTGAATAAATTTGTGGGGTATGAGATCCGGGTTAAAGGGAAGGTTATAGGGTCTTTTTATCTCTTGTTTGACTCAGTATACATGTACCTGATTTCTGTTACCCGGTTCTGTACTTGTAGTATCAGTCCTCCCGGGTATTATTACTTATTTATGGGATTTCTTTGTGTGGAATAAATCCATGATTTGTATACATTTCATCACCCGAATTCCTATTATTGGTAGCCGGGTATTAGTATGGTCTATTGTGTGATTATAGATCCGTGTGGATCGGTGAGGAGAAGGAGTTGGTGCAGGAAATGATGGGTTTGGGAGAACTCCGGGAGCCCTGGCACTCTCACCAAGTCCAGATTCTGGAGAGACACTTGTGGCTCATAAACCTCTACACTTTGGCCAGACAGGGACTCACCAACCACGAAGGGTCGGATTTTAAACAGAGCTCGGCCAAGGGAGACCCATCCTTCCAATTCGTTCCCCTCAACCTTCATCTCCAGAGGATGTGGGCTCAGAATGACAGTTTACACAAAAGTGGTTTCCATGACACCCTCTCCGTCGGTGCATTCACCGCATACTCTCAGGGATATCAACATGGGGGGCTTCTCAGGTCACTAGAAGAAATATTTATCTAAAATAATACCCCCATCCAAATAATTCCCTCTTTCCCTTTCATTGTTAAAAGTGCTAATTTACCCTATATTGTCTATGTTGACACGATTTCCAATTTGTTATTCGAAAGGATAATTCCCCTGGGAAATTATTTCGGGGAATACGATAACCCTTTTTTTAATAGCCGTCCAAGTCTCCAAGATAGGTACTGTATTTCCTCCAATTGTGTCCTCCTACTGATAATAACCCCACAAGTCCCATTTAATCATGTTAAATTTGATCCAAAAAACTGAAAAAAATTATACGTGTTCCGGGACACTATTCAAGGATATACGGTAAAAGGTTTTGTGAGGGTAAATATTGGATCCGTGGGATCCAATTTTGCTCTCGGTTTGGCCTCCGTTCTGTAAATAGAAACCCTATTGGCATGGCAACCAAAACTAAATACCGTATTTCCCGAAATAATGCCCCCCGCCGGTATTATGCCTCATAACCGTTCCATGTTCAAAATTTGCCCCACCTTGCCCATGTTAATAGAAACTTTCAAAGGTTAGATAATTAATAATTCCCCAGGTGTATTATTTCTGGAAATACGGTAACTCTGGCAGGCAAGAGAGAGTTGGTCCGTTTGCTGTATAATTTATAGATGAAATACCAATGTATCTATATCGTTGTGTAAACGCGTAGATTGTTGGAGGGGATGAAGAGATACGATGATAAGCCGAGCAGCAGCAAGCCCCCTCCCTCTTGGATCGTCACAAACAAGATCAACATGACCTACGACTCGGTCCAACAGATCAAGAGACTTCGTAAGGAAATTGTGGAGAGGATGCAGGTCATCATGAAGTTGGCAAAGGAACGCAAGACTTACGGCATGCACAGATTCGTAGAGGAAATATACCATAGGGTAACTTTTCCATACCTTTCCATACCTTTAAAGGGGTTTTCAACCATAGGCGCAACCACGAGGGGGTAACAGGGGTGCAAATATCATTAAAGGATAGGAAGGGGTCTGGCTAAGCGGGGTTGGGCGGGGCCTGCTTAACATGCAAAGTATAGGGCCTATCGGGAATTCGAGGGAGAGAGATTATAAAACTAGGGGGTATAATGTACCCCACGTGGTTGCGCCAATGTTTTCAAGGTAATAACGAGTTGTGATTTGACTAGTGCCGTCTCCTGTTGACGATCTGTGATCAATCGTTGGTTGAAGAAGCGTTTGAATTCTACGAACGTCAGAAACTAACTCTTCCCGCATCCCAATCTCTGGATTTCGAACCTCCAGACTCATCCTTGATAACCTCTAAAGACAAGTCTCAAGTTGACGAAGGGATAGAATCCCCAAACTCCCCCATGCGAACCGTAGTCGATCTATTCAAAAAACGAGCAGCCGAACAACAACAAAAACAACCTCACGAATCCGACAAAACTCCCGACTCCGGGGTTGGACTTGAGGATATCGTAAAGTCCTTCCTAGAATCCCCCTCTTCAAACTACTATCGTCCGAGTGAAGAACCCGAACCTTGGGACCTCACCCAACTTAACATTGAAGCCTCCGTTATCTCCCTCAACTCCAAGGTGAAGGTTTTATGCGGGCAGGGGGCCGACATCCAGCATCATTCTTTGAGACCTTCCTCAATAAACCGGGTTCACTCTCTCCATTCCCATGTCAATCTCGCCACTTCTTTCCTTGGGGGGAAGAATCCGACCGAAAGTGTCCATTGGAGAAAGTCTCTGAGGGAATGCTCTTCAAATTTTAAAATATCCCTGCCCCTTCAGCCCTTTACAACTAGTGGGATTTCGTTGACCCAGGAACCGAGGGCTTTGTCCTTGCCACAGACTAATAATAATTGTGGAGGGTTGGATCTGAATGCGGATTGGAGTGAGGAACTTAGATCAAGTGTCAAGAAACTGAGGTTGGCTATGGATGGACTTTTAAAGACTTCTAGACTGGCTCATTCCATTTTTAGACTTCAGGAAAGCAATGACAAGTCCCAGTTGGGATATATTATCAAGTATCGGAGAGATATTTGCTTCTCGCATGCCGTAAGCTCCTCATTTTATCACATTTATGATAAGTTAAGTTCATTGGGACAGACTTTAGCTATGGGACAATTCTAGCTCGTTCCCAGACATTCCATTGCCGTACGTTCCATCGCAGCTGATACTTCGCGAGTATGTCCCAGTCATTCCATCTCAATTAATATAGCGATATAAGACTACGATACTAAGTAGTCGCGATGGAATGACTGGGATATCGCGTACTCGCGATGTATCGGCTGGGATGGAACGTACGGTGATGAAATTTAATGCGATGGAATCATTCCAGCTTATAACCCCCCCCCCCCTCACCTTACCTTTGTAGTACTTTCCAATAGTAGTCCCTTATTTGTAATGGATAGTACCCTAGATCCTCGCCCATATGCCGCCCTCGTTAATTACCCCGCACACCTACCCTTTAAATGTTAAACGGAGTATCTTTCCCATGTTAAACATGCTTCAAAACATCTTTTTTATGTATAAGCCGCGGTTTATAGGCGAGGATTTAGGGTAGCCCAAAAGAAACCCCTGGAGTAACTGCGGTTCGGGTAAAACCGAGGTACTTCCAGGTATTTCTTATTAAATGGAGTAAAGTTGGATAACTGATGATGTTTTTTTGTTGATATTAGTTAACAAGTGTGGTGATAGGACTGATGGATAAAATGTGGTGCCGGAAGCCGGACCCTAGCTTCCTCTATCTGCTAACCCGACTGGGTCCGTTGGTCTCCTTCCACGCCTTCCTAACCTATTACTCCCACGAGGCCGAAATGTTCAACGACATGATCGTGGCCGTTGAGGACCTCAAGACGGTGGAATTTGTGTTGATGATGGGATGTAGTGGGAGGGTTCCAGAGGGTCCTCTCGTCCCCAAAGTCCTGGGCTCAAGGTCCGGACTCAAAGTCATACTCCCCGTACCCGAATCCGTTTTTTCAGTGTTGCCCGTTGATTCCAGTCGGTCTGCCAGTTTTGTGGTCACCCCTGTCTTCTTTAACATTGGGATTAATGAGCAAGCCTCCATTGCTGACCGGCTTGGGAACGTGGATCCTCAGGAAAAGTCAAATCTGGACAGTTTCGCCCGACTTAACGAGTACTACTGTCGGTATAAGAAGTTGACCCTCCCTGTAAAGTTCACTTCCAAAAGTAGGCTCTCTTTTTTCACCCGTTTTTAAAGATGTGTTTGGATGGAAGGTTAAATGGATTGTTTTTAAACAGGGAACCAAACCGTTGAGCCCAATTTGGATGTCTTACTGGATAAAATGCATGGAGAGATTTTATCAAAAAAGAAAAAGAATGTGGAATTAATCCATATATCTGGACATGTTACTCGGGCTTTGATGGGTAAGTCTCAATATTTAGACTACTTTTTAGCCCATTCTAGGGCTATAGGGATTGCCGTGTCTGTCCATCCGTCCGTCTGATGGCAAGATAACTCGATAATACCCGTATTTCCGGGTTCACTTCCCCTTTATCCTTTCCGGTATACCGTGTAGTGAAACCGGTTCACCATTTTTGGTTTGGAATAACAATTCCAGGGAATTAAAACCGGGGATTAGTACTAAAAAAAAGGTTAAAGATTATGCGAGGAGTTGACCTTTCTGTATTAGTTTTTAAGGAAATATGTTTTGTTTTGTTTTTGAAGGGTTGAGATTCTCAAGTTGTAAAAGTGGTAAAGACCGGACCTCAATGTCAGTTACATTGGAACAGGCACAAATCCTCTCTCGAGAATATGATCTGGCAGAAACGGAGTTTCAAGCCGCCTTGGACGCCATGCGGAGGTATAATAATCATACTTCCTCTTTCACCTTATCCATTTAACTATGAAATATCTTGAACTTTATAGCCACAAATCCTAGTTTTTACTCTACCAAGTTATATTTCAGAGCTAGCCACAGTTATCCTTTTTTATGACCAGGATCAGCCCTGTCTTTCCTATTTTTATACCATTTTTCTGATCTTAATCATAATTCCATTCTATATAATTCCCTTTGTTCAAGACTGATTCCTTGGTAAATAAATTACTAAATTGTATAATTATTTCCTATTGTAGTGAGGGTTGCCGACGAGAAAACACTTTGAAGAATATTGGCCAAAGAAAATACGCATTTAACAGTCTACAAGCCTTCGCCCTTCCAAAACTTTATCGACCTCCTCCAGGAACGTTTGGAAATGTCCAGACGTAGCGAAATATTCCACTACAACTTCTATCAACGGTCCAGTGGACGAAATCACTCTTTTAATGATAATCAACAATGGCAGACCCAACCATAGACCTCATCAACTAATATAATCCCACTTGGAGTTGACCTTCTTGGCTAAAACCTTTCAAAACCCAAAACATGGATGAGTTTTACAATGCAGAATATGTTAAATGTCCCGATCACAACCAAATACTCGAATACTTTCAAGTTAATACGTTGTATTTTATGTAAAGTAGATTATTCCTCCACTCGATGTCCTCCCTAAGAAGAAGACTCAACTTTATATCTTGGCCAGTTTGCCAAACCTCAAATGAAGTTAAAGAAAGACAAAGAAAGTTAATGAAAGTATTTTTAGTTGGAAAAAGTTAAATGCTGCCATGATAATGATGACCGCATATTCCTCCAATCTACATTCCACTAGAATAATTAGCAAAGGATAAAACAATGTCCTCTCCTACCATTTTTTACCCATCTTTATACATTTATTATCCTTTCCTACGTGTGATTTTATAGAAATGAAAGTTAGCAGTCTAAATGTTGACAAGAAAGTCGTTAGAGTAGTATAACATTTTTATTGAATTAACTATTAGAAAGACTTCGTTCTAGTCAATCTTGTATTGCATTTACGATATAGTTAATTAATTAAAATAGCCGAGTTACACATATTATAAGCCCGTTGTACTGTCTGCATTTATAAAAGTATTCAAAGATGTGGTCAGGAACCCACAAACTCTCATCTGCAGCTCAACATGGCTCTGGTAGTCAGCACAGAGCGAGATTAATTACCACACCACAATTAAAGTTTGTCTATGCAAACAGCTAAAATATTAGAATCTTCGTAATAATAATTCATGAATTAGCAATAATGTCCGACGAAACGGTCTGACAGAGGTAAATTGTAATAAAAACAGAGAGGTAAATTGATTGAAGTTTAGGAGATTTAAAATCCAATTTTAATTGGAAATGCTGAATACATTTTGCAACTGTCTGTACAACTGAGCATGAAAGGCCAGAAAAACCACGGAGATTATTTAGGACTGCCTACTTCCAGTTCTGTATTTCCAGTTTGAATTCCCTCGAGGATATAATTATTGTGTGGATGGGGAATTATAATTTAGGAGAAAAGACGTGAAATTAAAACTGGACGTAGGTATATCCTAGATTGTGATGTAGTTGATACACACAAATTAGTTAATGATAGAGACACACATGTAAAGATTATAAATCCAGCATTCCCCTACTTGAAGCAGTGTATTCCTTTCAGACATCTTGAACGCATGCATGGTTTTGAAGTCAATTTATTAAAGTAAATTTAACTGTAGAAAGACGATGATAAAGTAGCATGCTATAAAAAGTGTATCGTGGTTGTATTTATGTACGTATGTATGCATAAATCTCCATTGTATTTAAGCAGTTGATCTTATCCTTTGCAATATGGTAAACCTGATGTTCTTTAGTTTATACATGATAAGTTTTTGTGTACTACTCTCGAGCTCTGACGTACCTGTTCAAATACGTATAAATCCTTTCAAATATTATCTAACCTAGCTGTGTTGTTGGGTGAAGAATGAAGTAAGTATTCCTACTCTTTAATACCAACTTCTACTAATATGTACTCACCAACCACAGGCTAATTTACTTTATGAATGATAAGAAACTCGTGTAATTCGCACCCGAAAGTTAGCAATATTGAGGAACAGAATAAAAGTTAATAGAGAAGCACAAAGATTAATATTATCGTTCAGAAGCGTTTTTTAAAGCATAAAGTGACCCGGGCTACTATTCATATCTGGAGGTTATGGGGGGCTTAGTTCTGACAGCGTTACACTGGGGGCCTTGGGGCTATAATTCCAAGATTTACATTATCCTCCAAATAGTTACTCCAATCCAACCAATGGAAAAATGCTCGAGTGTGCTTATCATTTTATTCTTATCCTTGTAAACAAAGATCACTTTATTTTATTTGTTCATGGCTTTTTAAGAGAACCAGATTGTTTACAAAATGTCAACCGGGCGTCTGTACAAACGGGCCTGAGATAACAAACATATTTATATTTACTACTAAGAAACAGTACGAAATAAATAACTTATTTACAAGAGGGAAATAATCCAAAACAATGGGCTATTTCACAGTTAATTCAGTCGAATGCAAAGAGACTACTACGTTTGGATTTTGGGATTTAATACGTTTAGGAACAAACATTTTACATATTTTTTAGTACCAAATTTTTGGGTTTTCTGGACCGAAAAAGTTACAATAATTTCTACCTTTGTCATTTTTTGGTCAATTAGCAACGTACAAGTCAAGGCGATTAACGCGGAGAGGGAGCTTAAGTTACTAATGTTGCCCACGGCTAACGCACTCTTTGTAGGAGCTTTGTCCTTTTGTAAAAAACCCTTAACATCATTTCCTGCCTGTAATGTTGTACACTACAATAAAAAAAACAATAGCATTAACTTGCTCAGGCTGCTTGGCAATTAACAATGAATGAGAAACCTCATAGGAAATAACAGGACTTGTACAAAAATGGATTGATTTTGCCTAGAATGCTTTAATTGTAACACAGACCAGTTACAAAAGTGCATAGCAGTGGTATTAAAATTAATTTCAAATAAATTACTTCCATTGGAATTACTTACTACGGCAAACGGCAATGTTTGGTTCATTCTATTTCGTCCCTAGTTATTTATAATGTTAAATAAACAAGATGATAAGCATTATGGATATAAAAAACATACATAATATTACATGGTTGTCCAAGTAATTAGTATTATACAGAGTCAATATAACTTACTAAGTTGAGAGTATCACTGTAAACATTACTACCAGTTAGTTAGTTATTAGAGGCCTACACTTTCCCTACAATGAAGGAGTTCATTACCACAAATAATTCGATTATATTCCAATAAATATGCATCACATCATAAAATTGGAATTGATGGACAATTAATCGGTCCCTGCACTTGCAATAAATAATCTAAAATTGAACTTTCTTAGAGCTAGATTTACAGGGATTTTAGGTTGATTGCTTTTATGGTTGCTGCTCGCCCTTTGGTAAAAAAAACTACTCGACTTAAATGTATCTGACTGACTATCGTAGTTTAGCTGGTAGTATCAACAATTGACGATAATAATAAGCTGCATTTTTACACGTACAAAGTTTAATTACTTACTAATACTTGCAAAGGAAAGATTTATGAACATACGTTTTGCACAACTGCATTAACTACTAGATTATATTTATAGCGTTATATAATCACATTTAAAAAGGGGGTCACAATTTAAGTTTTTTACCACTAGGAATTTGAGTTTGTTTGTTCAAGACTAGACGCTAAGTAGTTTACTTTGTGAGCAAATATAAACCAAGATTGACAAATTACAACCTGCAGGACTAGAAACTGGGAAGGATTTTGAGTCTACTTTTGGAAAGTAGGTACAGAATTTTAAACGTTTTTTGGAAAAGGGGATACATATTTGTATGCTTACTCAGCACAAATCTACTACTACAATTTTAGTACTAATTCGAAGTTTCTCAAGCGTTGATTAAGTTTAGGGAAAGGATCACAAATAGTTGGGTTAAGTGGGTAAGCAGGAAAAACCGGAATCAAACTGTTTTGCATAGCATCTGTCGGAATAAGATCATGTCAAGTCAATTAGAATAATTGCATTAATACTTTACATTAGTTAGCATAAGTTATTTGTCCCTATTAATAGATCCCCTTCGTTGGGATTGTCTATTGAATCCCCTGCACCAACCCTTTGGGGTCCACAACAAGTGTTTGCAGCACAAACGGGCTCTACGGTTGCCGAGTCTGAGGGACAAGAGAGGAAACAATCCGAATGGTGAGGATTTAATTCGTCTGGGTATTGCTGGAAATAATTTAAACACAATTAACATTTCCAGTTGAACTAATCACACAAATAAAGGATTGAGGTGGAAACCTACTTCTACAAACTCTGGTTGAATCGTTGTAGAATGAATCCCTTCGTTGTGAAAAAACTCCTTTACCTTCTCGGCAATTCGAATGTAATCCTCTAAATTGCGACACCTACGGAGAAATTAGCGAGAACCTAAGTTATGGAATTCCAAGCACCCTCACCCTGTGAGCCACACATCCACAGAAATGTAAAGTACCTTAAGTGAGCCGAGGCAATAATTCTATCACCCGCAAGTTGCCAAATGTGAAATTCATGAACAGCAATGACTCCCTCCACTTCTGCAATCAGCTTTCGTTGTAGCTCATCGATCTAAGCGAATACATAATAGCCACCTTTTTTAATCCCTTTTAAATAAGTTACGTTGAAAAAAAGACAGTAGAAAGAGTTGAAGACAATAAGGCTTACCTGAATATGTGTGGGAACCGTTTGAAGAAGGATCATAGCTGACTCTTGTACTAAAATAGAAGAAAAAATCAAACAAAACCCTTTAAACATATCCTTTTCTTCAGTGAAGTACTTTTGAAAAGTCTTACAAATGTTTCCAAATAAGTTTAAAAACTCACAAAGTGGCCAGACAGAGTAGAGAATGAGTAAGACCATAAGCATACTAAGCGATGGGTCGATGTACAGCGTAATTTGCCAATCGCTCAACCAAATAAACAAAGCAGAAACTATCACGATCACTGATCCCAAAGCATCTGCCATCAAATGAAGGTAAACTCCGTGCATATTCATCTGTAATAAATTAAACCTTTATACCAAGCCCAATTCAATACTATTCAGTTACAAACGACCCTTCATAAAAATCTTCATAAAAAATAACCCAAGATTATAAAAATGCCAAGGAAGATAACCTGAGAGGCAGCACTAGGTTTTGATGAGGCTTGAGGCGGAGCGTTATCAGGAGAAGTGACCCGTTCATCATTCTCATTATCATCAGTAGCAACCATATTTGCAAGTCGTGCCTGGTGGTTTATCGTATGATGATGATGAGAGTGTCCATGTCCATGATCTAAACCAGAATCATCCATATACAAAATGTACAATTCATAATTCAAACAGTCAACTCTGTATTATCCATACGTCGGAAAAGACCTAGGCCAATCAAATTGACAACCAGTCCAAGAATCCCTACTATCAAGATCAGTTGGGGTTTATGGATTTCTTCCACATGGATAAATCTGCAAAACACACATCCCAACAACTCACAAAACTTTACAAAATCCATACAAAAAAACAAAATAAACCCCAAATTAAGACCTCTTGATCGACTCGACAATTATGGAAAAGCAGAGAGCGACGAGAAAGACGGCATTGACCAAAGCTCCCAGAACTTCAGCACGGGCCCATCCAAACGTGTTCTTTGACCATTTCTTTGGTGACATCTGTATAAAATAAGGGTCTAAATAATACCCCGTCCCTTTAATCTTTATATAATCCCAACAATAATGTTTACCTTGACGGAAACAAAGGCAACAACCAAGGCTGCGACGTCACTGAGCATGTGAAAGCTATCTGCGACCAGAGCCATGGAATTCGTGACATATCCAACGATAATCTCTACCAGGAAGAATGTAAAGGTCAGAATGAACATCGCCATCAACCGCGTCTTGTTACTTTTGGAAGACCCCATCCTGGCTCTACTAGATCTATTTTTATTTAAAAAATAAAAAAACAATAAATTACTAAATCAGCATGACAAACATGACAAACAAGACCTTCCGTTTCTATATTTACAACAACAAAAAAGGGTTAGAAAATAAGGGAATATTCTGGACAAACCCCCTTTTTTTTACCTCCTTCTCAGAATAGCCTTCCTAATATTCTTAAACGGCCTCTTATGTAATTAATTAAATTCGAAGGTAATTAATATTTTAATTAAAATATTTTAATAAATATTCCTCCTTTTTGGGTGTGAAAAAGGGAGGAAAGAAGTCAGGAGCATGGCAACATTATTACAAAGAAATAATCCCTGGTGGGATTTGTCAGGGCCGGGCTCTCCAACCTCCAACCTCACCACCCCAATATCATTATTAATATTATTACCCGTTACAGTATTCAAAATAATCATTAATTTGCATACATTTCATTAACAATATATCAACAATACGACGTTTAGTAGTAGAAACTGTCATAAAATGTCAAGTCAAGTGTGGTTTAGTTATTTTGGCTGTCAACATGAAATTAATAGAGTCCCGTGGGTAATTATTAATAAAAGTAAGATGGATATTATATTTTGACTCCCCCTTTCCTACTTACCTCTGCGGTTATCGGATGATAAGGTAAAATGATAATAAATAGAAATATTTTATGAGAAACCGGGAGGGAAAGATGAGACGGGTGTCCACCTTCGTCTGAGGTTGGAGAGAGACTGAAAGCTAGCAAATCCACTCTACACTCATTCCAAGTCCAATCAAACCACACATTTTTTTTTATTAAGGGGCTGTCTCCATAGGGATAAGTTTATGATTTCAAACGTTTGGAAATTTTGAACATTTTGGAAATTTTGAAAATTTTGGAAATTTTGAAAATTTCAGCTATTTTGAAAATTTAAACCATTTTGAAAATTTCAGCTATTTTGAAAATTTCAAGCATTTTGAAAATTTCAGCTATTTTGAAAATTTCAAGTATTTTGAAAATTTCAACCATTTTGAAAATTTCAAGTATTTTGAAAATTTCAACCATTTTGAAAATTTCAACCATTTTGACCTAAATTTTCACAATTTCAGATATGTCAGAAATTTCAAAATTTCAAAATTTTTAGTGGAAACAGGATTTGTAGAGGAAGTTGTTAATGTAAATGTTTTTGTGTAATGGAGAGGCGATGTAGATGTTAGGGTTTTATTTAGTTGTTTTGGACTAGAATATATCCAAATCCGGTTTAGTTTTAGCCAGGAATTAATGAATGAAGGATTTTGAACGTCAACAAATCCATAGAACACGCTCTATTTCCAATTCAAGAACGAGTTTTTCTGTATTTTCTCTTCTAATTATCACTAATTTAAGATAAGGACCACACTGCTCGTCAAGTACAGAAAACACACATAATCATATCTTTATTAGAAACTCTTGGGAAATAAATGGCAGGATTTTACATGCCTTGCTAACATTTTGGTCCACAAGGGGAACACACGGTGAAGCGTTTAGGCATTTGAGGATTTCAGAAAATTAGGTAATAAATGAAACGCTTTTGACAAAATCTCAGATACTTTGATTGCTTTGCACATTACTTTATAGTTATTAATTAGTATACTAGTCTATCAGGTAACATTTACTTATATTGTAATATAGTTATATTCATTGCTAATTGTAACTTTTTGGTGGTAAAAGTAGTTTTGCATCAGGAAGGGGCCATAATCTAAGAATAGCTCGTCCTCTAACTAATCCTATCGGTATTGGTCCGTACATTCTAGAGTCGGTCGAGTTGGGCGAGTTGTCCCCCTCAATCCATATATGACCTCTGGGGATCTAGTAAACGATAAGCGTAATATTAAATTCCCATACTACCACTCATCTCCACATAAATCCAAATCTCATAAAGATAGTTAAATAAAAAAATAAAAAAGAGTGGCACATTACACTTATTTCCTTCATCTAAACGTTAAGCATGTTACAAGCCACAAATGAACGGTTGATACATAGATAGGACCAAGGTTGAAGAGGGTTAGAAATAGTTTGTGTTAATAAAGTAATTGTTGATAAGTGATTATCAACTTACATGAGTTAGGTTTCCATCAGTTTGCAAAAGATGGTCACCGGGAAGGGCTACTACGCGTTTGCAAATGAATTGGGAAGGATTATGCGGTGATCTGGCTACAATTATGTCCCCACGACTTAGTTTCCCCAATTTGGGTGATATATGCTCTGTAAGGAGGATATCCTGATTTCGTATGTTCGGCTCCATACTTGGACCTGAACACTACAAATTCATCAAATTTATTTTGTATAGAAATTTAATACTTTTACACCGATTGTACAATAAAGAATCCAGTTTCATCACTAAATTAACTAATTACAACCCTAAATCCTCTCCTTGCCCATATTCCACGGCTTATTTATGCAAAAAAAAATTGTTTAGAAGCATGTTTAACATGGGAGATATGTCCCTCCCTTTTAACATGGTGAGCGGTGTAATTAACGAGGGCGGCCTTTGGGTGAGGATTTAGGAGCGTATATGTTGGGTTGCTTACTATAACAAAATCTCCGACATATTCCAAAGTGCAGTGAAGTATCACACCCCATTTGACCACACCCACACCAAATTTTAGGGATTGTGAGGCAGCTTTTTTGGCAAAACCCCACATTACACAATCCAACCTTCTAAATAAAATAACTAACAAAATCCTTTGTTTTGTTAGTGGATTGGATGGATTATCAAAGTGCTCGTGAGTATTGTTATTTTACAAATTGGTACTGAAATTAACAGGTCTCTTCAATACTGGCACATTTAACAAGTGATTTCAATCACTTTATCATGTATACGAAAGAAGAGCCTTTAATAGTGTCAAATACGCTTGTGTAATGTAATGTAATGTGTATTATCTTAATTTCATTACATTCATCATCAGATCACAAATATTCAGTTCCGAGTTTGAGAAGATTTGGATGACTTTTTTATATTTAATTATGTTAAATGGCTAATTATAAAAGGAATAAATGAGTTTAAATGAAGGAAAGGAAGTAATTTTATTTGTAGATGGTTTAGTCTCTAATTTCTATAAAATAAAAAGAATCAAGGGTTTTATTTTGTAAAATACATGAGGATTTGTTAAGAAATTATTGGCGCAAAAATGGATTGTGTGTGTGTGGGTCTTTGTCTATGTCTATGGATGGGCCTCACAAAACGAGGCGTCAGCTAGGGATTTTATACACCTTATTCATTCTACATCAAGGCAACCCCCACTTTTAGTATGTCTTTTTGATACAACTTTTAATATGTCCCCACTTTTAATATGTCCTTTTAATATGTCCTTTTGATACCACTTTTAATATGTCCCCCACTTTTAAATATGTCATTTTGGTACCACTTTTAATATGTCCTTTTGATACCACTTTTAATATGTCCTTTTGATACCACTTTTAATATGTCCCCCACTTTTAAATATGTCCTTTTGGTACCACTTTTAATATGTCCTTTTGATACCACTTTTAATATGTCCCCCACTTTTAATATGTCCTTTTGATCCCAATATTAATATGTCCTTTTGATCCCACTTTATTTATTTCAACACTTGCATCAAACTTTACATTTTATAAATGAAACACATATCATCTTAAATGAGCCGTTATCGTTTATATCTTAGGATAATTTTAGAATTTTACATTACCAAAACAGCCTGATTTTTTACACAAAAATTAAACCCTATGCTAATAATATTGTGCTGTAAATGAAGTAGTATGCATACAAAAGTAACCAGCTAGATAGAACCACTAAAGAGTAGTTTTATCTGAGACTGACGACGACGTTAAACGGCTTTGGTGATAGGGTAAGTCCGGATTCGGGTTCGGTTGTAGGGTCCAGATGTCCAGGAACCGTCTGGAATCTGAATGTCTTCATTAAAGTTGTAAAATAGAGAAAAAGAGAGGTCCGGGCCAAGGAATCCCCAAGACAGGCCCGTTTTCCTGTTCCAAATACGATGAGACGTTCGTCTCGAACTAGAGTCCCGTGCTCATCCAGAAACCTTTCCGGCCGAAAGGTTTCGGGATCCTTCCAATAAGCTTTACTTGAACAAATCGAGTACAAATTAAGCAGTACAACTGTCCCCTGCAAACATATATAAAAAGTACTTAATCTTAAAGGCTTTGACGAAAAAAGATGATAGCATGCATTGGCGCAACCACAAATGGTACGAGGGTACATTTTGTACCCCCTGGAATTCCCTATAGGCCTATCCTTTACGTATTAAGGAGGCCCGGTCCAGTCCCACTAACCCAGACCCCTTCATATCCTTTGTAATAGTATTTGTGTATCCCCTGGTACATCCCCTCGGGGTTGCGCCTATGATCGGATGTCAAACTGTTATGCAAAGTTGATAGTTATGGTTACCTGTGGAATATTGTGTCCTCTGAATGATACATCCTGTAAGATTTTATGAGGTGGCGTGATTGGAGCGATGCATCCCATTCTTTGAATTTCCAATATTACGGCCTCCACGTAGGGTAGTCTATAGGAAACAGATAAGCCAATCCATACACCCTTTCATTTTATAAAGTAAATCCAATACTCTCGGAAGGGCTGTACAGTTTATAATGGTTCACCGCTAGTGCTAGTGATGCACTTATGCACAGTATGCCCTTGTCCAATGCCTTGGAATTTAAGGCATTTAGGCCATACCTTTAAAGGCCCGGATTTTATGTTTCGGGCATTTATGGGCGGATAGGGCATTTATGATTTGGAATGAAAAGCCGGATTTTTCATCATTTCGTTAATTTGTAAGAGTTTTAGGAAAACGTTTCAGGGAATTTAACTTTGTTGATTAGGTCAGGTTAGGCATTTATGGAATCTGCCGGGCATGTATGCCAAATATGCCTTAAATCTCCAAAAATATTGCATAGGACATTTATCGGGCAATTTTGGCATACCGTATTTCCGAAAATTACAAAATCCCCTGGAAAGTTACAAACCTGGAAGAAAATCCCCCTATCCTTTCCATGTTAAAAATTAAAAGTCGCCCTATCTTCCCCATGTTAAAAGTTTTCTCGATTTTTGCTTTGAAAATTAACTCCTCCGGGGGATTAATTTCCGGAAATACGGTGTGTATGCCCGGGCATTTAAGGCATGCCCAGGAATTCATCCAAAGAGCGTGGAAATTGTATCTATATTCATTACAGAACTTTTCAGTCAAGTTTTTCTAGATCTGTCGGGGTTTATTGCCAGGATGTTATTGTGATAACCACCGGTATTATGAAGCTGTATATATTGAACTTTACTTGCAGAAGACGGAAGATATTGGAAGGAATTGCACAATAACGGAAACCCAAAGTTTTCCCTACGCTTTTGCATGCAAATGCAATCTTTCGTCATTAAACCTTTGAGAAACTGATTAAAATTTTTTTGCATAAATTCCTGCATTTGGCTGACTTCCAAAACATATTACAAAAGTACCTTGGCTTGTCTCCAAGGGAGATTGTGTCCAGGGGTCCTGGAGCTATTGTCTGGATTTCGTCGTAAACACGCTGCTGGACACGCGGATTTAAAATCATGTAGAGTACAGCGAAAGCCAACGTGTTGCTCGTTGTTTCACTTCCGGCGACAAACAGGTCAAGACACAAGGCCGTCAGTTGGTCAGCTGATAAACAAAAGATTAAATTATAAAATAATGACATACGAGAGGGATGGGCAGTCCCTCTCGTATCTAGGGTATCCCGACCCGACCGGGAGAAAGCCTCATATTGATCCCTAATAACCCGGCCAAATTATCGGACAACCCGGCCTATGGTTAAGGTACGTCCCGGCCTGGAGCGCCCTCCTCCCCTACCCTCTTCGTAGTTATGGGCCGGAATATCTGCATATTCGAAAGCCTCGCTTTGCATTTAATTGCCAATTGTTTCTTAGATCCACGAAGTTCAGTATATCTGCTTAAATATGAGGGTGTCTAACTTAATGCAGGAAGGTAAATTGAGTTTTCATAGACTTTTTTTCAGTTGTACCTCGAAGGGTCATAGGCGTGGGTACCAGTGGGTTCAAAAACATTAAAGGGTAGGGAGGGGTTTGGGTGGGCGGAGCCTGCTTTACATGTAAAGGATAGGGCATTTCTAAAATCCTAGTGGGTACATTAAGAAACCACAGTGGATACAATGTACCCTTGTACCCACGCTGGTTGCGCCTATGCAAAGGGTAGTATTTCATGAACAACAACAAGTTTCACCGTCCTTTTGAAGGATAGTTAGAACTGACATAAGATGTGGTGCCGTTTCCTGCTTAATCTAGACTGACTGACGCTGAAACCTTTATAGTAATAAGTAGAAGGTCACGCTCATAATGAAGACTAAAATACTAACACCCGCTAGACAGTATTTCCAAGTTAATGTTTGATACACAAGTTCGCATTAAATACTAAAAGAGTAGGAAAGATAAGCCAAAATACATACATCCTCCTGACTCAAATCTGTATTATTTATGCTTCAGTTAAATCTACGTTTTTACTAACTTGTAAACAGAGAATCCGAATTTATTGAATCCTGCTTGTCAATCTCTTGAAGGAAAATGTCAATAAAGTGGCCTGAGGAGCCGAAA
This sequence comes from Hydroisotoma schaefferi, assembly GCA_034682405.1. NCBI lineage: Eukaryota > Metazoa > Arthropoda > Collembola > Entomobryomorpha > Isotomidae > Hydroisotoma > Hydroisotoma schaefferi. Next base: position 40,442 of record JAQFZX010000868.1, read on the forward strand.
CGGTCACTCTTGCGGTGACTTTCGACCTCCGTCTACAATACCTTATTATTAAATTGTATCCATATCCAGTCCATTCCTACATTATCCAAACGGCAACAGTTACCTTTAAGAAATCCAAAAGCTCCCGATAAGCCTTCACTTGAGCAGTTTCCCCAGTCCGATCCGGAAAAAATTTCTTTAGGATTGGAAATGCAGAGGAAATGCCAGCTATTTGCTGAGTCTTCATGATATAGTCCGTCTTCTGGATCATTTCCAAGAGTTTGGGATCATCGTGGGCATATCTTACTCCGGCCACCATGGACCACAGGACGTTTAGAACGGTCAGGCTGAAGTAACTGTGCATGTGGAGGACCGTTGTTTTTCCATCACCCATTTTCTGAATAATTCGACTCTTCAACTCGTTAAGTTCCTCGTGGATAAGCTTTTCAACGGACTCTTGCTTCCCAAACCCAAAGTCTCGGAGATGACGGATTGTGAAGCGTCGTTGCTCCTTCCAAGCATCCCCTTCCAGGAATATTATTCCTGGACCAAATTACAGTCATTTTAGAGATTCACACACGCTTTGACAAAGACACTTATATATTGATATTGGAAGTAAACGATTAAAAAAATAGCCGTAAAGTGGTAAATGTTTAAACTGATTCCTACAAAGTCTTACCGAGTCTCTGGTTGAGGTAGCGGTTTTGTATATATTCATCCCAGATCCGTCCGTTCCACTCGTCCTTTCCTAATGTATCCCGCATCGCTTCATAACTTGATAGAATCACTATTTCAAAATGCAAAACTGAGGCTTTGTGCGTTGTTTTAAAGCATTCTTAATTAATATTATTGGAGTTGCTACCTAAATCTGTAGATCCTAATCTGACCGTCATGATGTCTCCATATTCCTTGGCCAGTTCATTTAGGGAGACGTATGCCTCCCTTCCTTTCATAAATAGTTGGACGAGGTTGCCAACAATGGGATACGGTCTTGGACCTACAAACACAATTCTTTCATCAGATACCAAACTGTTTAGTCAGGTAAATTACCGTATAAAACCTCAAAAAATGGGGTTCCAATATAAAACTTTGATATGCAGACAGTTTGGCAACAGGTTTATCCACTTTGACAAAGCGGCTTTAGCAGAGTTGAAACACTATGAATGAAAGACTTTAAATATTAAATATAAAACATAATTTTCATTTTTACCAAAACTGCCTAAGTGTCTTCGCCAAAATGGATATGCCTCCTGCCCAAAGGTCTTTGCCAAAGCGTCAGTGAATCGTAATTTTGGCTAATGCATATGATAACCGCTTAAATAAAATTACATGACATGGCATGAATGATATATTTTAGATGCAAACTAGATTTATTTAGTAGCGTTTTACAATATTTAACTCTAATCTCCTCACCTGGAGGCATTCCGGGCGACCTTCCATTGTAAAAATATGATCTCAACAATAGAATAAAAATTATAAACAGAATTAGTTGAATTAGCATGGCTGGAGTTGCTGTTTCGAGCTGGAGCTTCAGTCTTTTAAAACCTTTATCCGTGAAATTGTTTCACGTAATCTAAATCTGCGTCAAATGGTAAAATCATTTCATATCACGTATTTACACAATATATCAACAACTGTTTTAAGTTCCACCTTCACTTTTTTCCATTCTAGAAGAACTTACTCTTCAAAATGGAATGAAAGAACCCTTTTTTATAACTGTTTTTGCCTTGACCAGCCAGCAAATATGATAATCCTCAATCCTGATCCTGCTTGAATGAAACTTGCAAAATGAATACTCACTGTAGTGAGTATCTACATCAGGAATAAGAGACATGCATTAGTACAAGTTATGGATATTATACTGGTGATTATGGTGATGATATAAAACTACTAA
>JAQFZX010000869.1:0-42296 GCA_034682405.1 Hydroisotoma schaefferi
ATATTGGCATGCACAGGGATCTCTGTGACGTTGTTGAAAAAAAGTAGTTTTTAACATGGGGTTCTTATGGGTGACCTGTGACCGTTGCTAAACTACTCCGGACCCTTAAAGCGTAAAAAAGTTGAATGAAATAAGATAATAAACACTTTGTTCAAACAACCACAGAAACTCAGGAATAAGATTACGGATAGCATTTACAAGAAATTGTAATATTATAACCCACTACCCATATGTCGCATGTCGATGCAAATCCATGTTTTTAGAAATATCATGGAAATTAAAGAAAGTGAAGATGTGGAGAGTAAACATTTACGGGGATACGTGAGATACCCAGTCAACTCCCGTTGAGTCGGATAGAGAGAAGAAGGCAGTCCCTTTGTCCAGAGTTCATTCCAACCACGGCCGTCATTTGGCTTGGTTCGATGCTTTTCTTCCTTCTTCATTTGAATAGAGTATAAGACTGAAGTTTCAAAACTTTAGAAAACGCTTGAGCGTATACAATAAAATACCAATTCAAGTAAGACTGACCTGTTAATCAAGTTGTGTTTTAAAGAGATAAGGGTTTAAGAGATAACCACTTTTTACTAGCAAACAAGGAGAACGGAAGTTTTGGGTTCTTTCTTGTCTGCGTTGGCGTTATTCCCTCAATTTTATTACAATTTCAACAAAGTAAGACTTGCATAAACTTATAGAAATCGTACAAGCTTAGTCAAAGTTTAAATTGAATTAGGTTGACCGAAAGTAATCAGGTTTTTATAATTTTGCAGACGTGATAAAATAGAATTTCCTGAGTGTCAAGAATGTCGAGAAAAGATCTGATCAGGGTAAGCAATTTACATCAAGTAGTTAACCCCAAAATAATTGATTAAAAAGGACTCATGATTGATAAAAAATGATTTATTATCGATTGAAGTATACCTTTATCTATGATATCGATTCTGGTGTTAAAGTACTTGGAATATGAAATTAGAATACAATTGCAAATATTAATTATACAACCTCTAGGTCGGTGTAAAGAAAAATGAAACAATACAAAACATGGAAAGTTCTGATGACGAATCGGAATACCTCTATCCAACGCCAGAGAAGAATCAGACCCCTGGCCCATCCAAACAAACTAAACAGAACAGGATTAATAAAGCGGTTTCTGATGGTAAAAAGCGTCACATTTTCTCTACGGATTCAGGATCGGACAGTGATCAGAATTTATATTCTAAAACGGACTCACCAAAAAAGAAATTGACTAAAAGAAGGGTACGTAGGACGATTATAACATTTTTAATGGAACTTGATTGCGTCACAATAATTAATTATAAATTTCATTAATCTTTGCAGACACACTCACGGAAGAAAGTTAAAGCATACGCTTCTTCACCTTACAAATCGCAGTTAGGAAGTCAAATATCTTACACAAGAAAAGTAATTTCACAAAAAAAGCCATTAACAGTTTAAACCGTTAGCAAATTTAAATGATTTTCTAACATTATGTGTACTATTACAGCCCCGATTATTGGTCATAAACAATGAGGAAGAGGAAGTTGTTACGGATGACAATGACCCGGATTTTGTGGACATCGACACAGATGATTCCGAACATTTATCAAAAAAACATCAAAGAGAGAAGCCTCCTGACCAAATCAAAGTAAATTGGATATGAATACTCAGATAATTACAATATTAAATTATACGGCTAAACAAATTATATTTAATTTATAAAAATACCAATTTCAAGACTGCGAATGTGATAATGAAGTTAAAGGATGAGATTGGACCAAAAGTATTACATTCGTTTAAAAGATCATCCTACTCGCAGATCATTCAGGAAGTAGCGGAAGCTGAATTATCAGAGGTAAGAATTATTATTAATTGATGTAGTTAAAACTGTAAAAATTCTTCATAATATAAATATTAAATCATTTTTTTATAGAATGAAGATGATATAAAAAACAGAGTTGAACAACACGCAATGAGTATTTTGGAAAGTTGGAAAGCTATAGATGCTTTGACGTATGATCAAAAGGAAAAGATCAACATAAAACTCAACCGTACTATACAAGAATCGATTGTAATACAACAAAAAAATGTCTCACTGCAATTCGGCCTATCACTCAGACACAGTAAAGAACAGAGACAGGTGTTCAACTCCATATTGGCAGAACACCCTAAATGCTCAAGGAAAGAATTCAAAGACTGCGTTCGGACGGCAGATAGACTTCGTGAAGAAGACGGAGATTTACAAATTTTTAAAAGCATTACGGATATAAACCTACAAAATATATGTACCAGATTAAAGGCGGAACGAACTGAATATATCAACAGTATAAAACATAAAAACTTCACACAACTAAATATGCCAATGCAACATCAACCAATAGAGCCAGTTGCTGGAACTTCAAAGGTACATTTATAGAACAAGAATATCTGCCTGTTATCGTTGTGTCGAAAAATTGAACTGCATTTCAAAATTTATATGAATATGCGTAAAGATTTGAAATTGTTTATAGGCATGGAGTCCAACAACAACTGTAGCAGAATTTCGATCATCTTCTACAGTCATTGCGGAAAATTGGAAGACAATCAACAACTACACTTGTAGCCAAAAACAACTACTACAAATTGAGAATGATCCTAACATCAGAAGTTCATTAGTAAATCAGATCCACTCACTTATGAGACCAGATTCAAGGAGAAAGACTTACTCAACCGAACAAGAGAAGACAATTATTGCCTATATCGTAGAACATCCTACTATGAATTGTCATCAAATAGCGAAAAGGATTATACAACAAGATCAAGACAGAAGCAAGATAGGAGAGCCCCTTCAGTTTGAAGATAAAACACTTAACGCAATTATAGGAAAAGTCAAAACCATCTTGACTAATAATGACGAGGTCATATCAAAGGCAAAACAATCAAGGCCTGATCAATGTGAAGAACATGTCATAATTTCGGCACTTATCAAACACGGTGATAAAGAAAATGCATACAGAATGAAAACGAGTGACATTGCTGTTTGTCTGCAGGAAACCTATCCCATGTTTAAAGATCAGAATATGATTACTGTCATGAAGTATATTTCGCGACATGCCGGCAGAAGTGTGTTTATCAACTGCCTTTCAAAAAACAGTGAACATCAACTCGTTCGCCATTTATGCGAAGATATGGAGCGAATTGGCACGGACATTAAACTATTTTCCGAGTTTAGAAAGTCGTATAAAGCCAAAAATCATGGGATTAATATGACAAAAACCAAAAATACATGCAAATTATTGGACAAAGCGATAACAGATGCCAATATTGAAAGAAATTTGCTAAAACCATCAAAGCGGTTGCAAAATAAAATCGACGAGAATTACGACAACAACAAACCGGCTGACGTATATGTTGCTGTTACATTGAGTGGATACTTCCTTCTGCCTAACTTGATTGAAGAAATGCAGAAAGAAAAAATTATACCAGTTTATATCGGTCAAAACTCGACGACTAAAATAGCAGGATGTTACCCTAATAAAATGAGCAAGCATCATATAACAGATGATAGTTTTCCAACATATAGAGCATTAAAGGAAGGGAAAAGAGTGATACAAATATTCTATGAGACACATTCAAATGGAAACTGGATTGAAAATGGAACAATGTCTCGAGTAAGAGAAGCACTTCTCATCACTTACGCTCAAGAGTCACAATACAACGGAACAAACAAAATTGGAACAAACGGAGTCGTAATCTGTGAGAATGCTTTAAAGGTGGGTGGTAACTTTCAACGAAATGAGTGTAAAGGAGAAACAGCAAACATTGAAGCTCTTGCAAAGAAGGAAGGGTTATTTTGTTTGAAAAAAGATTGCCACAAAGATAACCATCCGAATAACAGTTATATTATTCATCCCGACCCCACTCATTTCAGCGAAATTTTTCTTTTAAATCCAGAGTCAGATGTAGAAGAGGAAAAAACTTATGCGCTCGATGCCTTTGACACAGAGGAAGCCTAGATGATTATGTATAGTCGACTAATTGAGTTGAATGATCCTAATATTTATAAATTATCACATTACTTAAATAGTATTAACATTGTTTTGTTAAAAAATGGCGTTATAGTAGATTATATACTTAAATAATTAGTTTTTGGTCCAATCATTTAGCTATGAAGTGAGTAAAATTTAGATGATTGGTAAAAATAAAGTAAGGTCATGTTAGTTTTACGAAACAAACTTACTGAAATTAATTAATGATGTTAGATAATAACGTATCGTATGATATGATTACTCAAACTTGTAGTACAATTCTGATTCAGTAATATAAAGTTTTATGCGGAACATCCATCCATGAATCCACCATCATGCTCTATGTTTATTCAATCACAGTCATAATAGTTTGACGGGGTTTCAGTTTTACAGTCCGGGATGAAATGAACAATGACTGAAAATAAATAACAAAATACCACTCCAATATATATTAGTTTTATTCTGAGATTCATGTCAACTAAATACTTGAGAATTGGTAAATGAACATATGTCAGATTTTGTGGCTGAACTGATTCGATTGGACTCTATCTTTGTCTAGTAGACTCAAATTGTGGCTGCATTTTTTCTTATCTGTGTTACTGCTCATGTTTATCCAAATTTCATCGTATTATCGAACCGACGAATATGTACATATATAAATATATATATTCGTTCCTGCAAATCGGATAGTGGTTAAGGTCAAACGAGTTGGGGGCGGATTTGGTGGTAAAGAGTCTCGTTGCTTAATGGTTGCACTACCAGTAGCGATAGCTGCCAACAAGTAAACACTTCATATCCCGGTACTTTTAGCTTTGTAAATCATCCAACAAGCTTTTAAAACGTAAAACTGTTCTTAAGATTTAAGAGGCCAGTCAGATGCATTTTGGACAGAGAAACAGATATGCTGATAACCGGCAAACGTCACCCATTTTTAACACGTCATAAAATCGCTTTCAGTGATGAAGGACGTCTTGAAGCAATGAAAATGAGCATTTATGTCAACGGAGGTAACTCTGTGGATGTATCAATGGCTGTAAGACTACATAAGTTTATGAAACGAAATGTCTCCGAATTCCTTTGCCTTTTTTGTGTTATTTTGTTAAAAATGTGTAATGGTTTTGATTTCAGCCTGTGGAAAGGGTTTTGTTGAATTTAGATAACGCATACAACCTTGAGAATCTTGATCTAGAAGGGTTTGCCTGTAAATCTAATATTCCATCGAATACCGTCTTTAGAGGAACTGGAGCACCCCAGGCTGCGCTTTTGATAGAAAACATCATGGATACCATTGCAGCCACTTTAGAAAAAGACCCTGCGGAAGTAATTTGCCTGCAATAACAGATTTCTAAGCTTGCTGTTTCAGCATGGGTTTGATTCGAAACTTAAATTGTAGGTTCGGAAACTGCAACTTTACAAAGAAGGGGATGTAACACCCTATGGCCAGCCCTTGATAAATTGTACAGTCCAAAAATGCTGGGAAGAATGCATTAAAATGTCTCAATATTATGAAAAAAGATCAGAAATTCAGGAATTCAACGAGTGAGAATGAATTGGCATAATTTCTCTGGCGTCAAAAAATGTACTTTTAATAACCTTCAACTACTTTTTGTTGAGTTTAGAAAAAGCCCAAACGTCAAACGCGGTTTGGCCATCACTCCATGTAACTTTGGGATTGGGTACACAGCTTTGCATCTGAACCAAGGTGCAGCTCTCGTTCACATATACACGGATGGATCTGTGCTTATCTCGCACAGTGGGGTAGAAATAGGCCAAGGCGTTCATACAAAGATGATTCAGGTCTGAAATATTTGGAAGATGTACGAAATGCTCTCAGTATATTATTTTTTACTAACTAATGCATTGTATTAGGTAGCAACCCGAGAATTGGGCATACCAGCCTCCAAAGTTCGTGTACTTGAGACAGCTACAGACAAGGTCCCCAATTCGACGGCTTCGTCTGCCTCAGTTACTTCAGATATGAATGGCATGGCTGTTTTAGTAAGCGCTTGGATTTTTAGGCATCCTAGTTTTTCCTCCCATCTCTCCCATTTTGAAATAGCAAATATGAACTTTCCTTAATTCCTAAAATTCAGAATGCATGCCAAGAGCTTGTAAAAAGACTTCAACCGTATTGGAATGAAAATCCAGACGCAGTATGGGAAGACCTTGTATCAAAAGCTTATATGGACCGGGTGAGCTTATCAGCTACAGGGTTTCATAAAGTTCCAAAAATGGGTTGGGAGGATGCTACAGCACGGAAAGGTTGTCCGTGGAACTATTTTTCCACTGGGGTTGCATGCAGCGTTGTTGAGTTGGATTGTCTCACAGGAAAGTTTCAAGTAAATTCAGCGAAATATGCCGAACAGTTTTTGTAATATTTAATGCTAAACTTTATTGCTGAACCTGATAACTACGTCGAATCGTAGATTCTTCGCACTGACATAGTGATGGATGTTGGAAAAAGTTTAAATCCTAGCATTGACGTGGGTCAAATCGAAGGTGCATTTATGCAAGGGGTTGGATTATTCCTACTGGAAGAACTGATATTCAGTAGTTCAGGAAAGTTGGAAAACAATTCGCCGATAAGTTACAAAATCCCATCAGTTAATGATACACCTTTGGAGTTTAATGTGTCGTTACTCTCTGGGGTTTCCAATCCTAAAGCTATCTACTCTTCTAAAGTAAGGATGATGTTATGCTTTTTACATTTTTTGATAATTATTTAATCTTAGTTACGAAAATGGCTGAAAGAATGTTTCTGTGTTCTGAACAGACCGTTGGAGAACCCCCACTTCTTTTGGCAACTTCAGTGTTTTTCGCTATCAAAGACGCTATAAGATCCTACAGAAAGTCTAACGGAGCAAACGGAGTGTTTCACATGGATTCTCCGGCAACTATTGAAGCTATTTTGATGGCTTGTCAGGGTTATTAAAATCACGATTCAAATTTTATCAATCCAATTACTTTTATTGCAAATACGGATTTGAAAGCCTGCTAAACATTTTTCTTGAAATGATATGAAAACAGTTACCAATTTAAAAGTTAAAATTTACTTGTTAGAAGTTAAAATGCACATTCATCTAATCAATTGCTTGCCACACCGGCAGTCGTAGACTCCTGGGTCTCTGCTTCAGGCTCAGAAGGTTCCTCTGTAAATAGTTTTTACATATGAGAGTTTTTCCGTCAATCTATTCTATGCGGACACATTTTGTAATAAATTTCAAAATGAAATAAAAACTCAAAATTATAAAATTTCAGTTGGGTACATCAATCGGAATAGAAATGACGGAATAACGTTAAAAGTCAGAATAAAATAATATAAACGAGCAGATTTACTATGTTCAATGCATCTCTACCGGTAGAAGTATTCAGACTGACTGATTGAACAAGCTATTCATTAAGCGACAAACCCATTTTCTTACCTGAAGTCGCAGACCAGTCAAAGCTAAAAGCCTTAGCCTTTGCATTAGTAGATTTCACGGATTTAAATATAGCAATAAATGCCCGATTTTCGGGGATGGTAAACTCGTCATGAATTTCAGCTGAATCCGCAGCGCATATACAGTTGTCTTCACTAACATGGTCCTTGTAATGAACGCAAGAGTAAGTTTTTGAGAAAGATGAGTCTTGTCCATGAAACGGGGAGTCAAAGAAGTTAAGGGAATCTGCGTTACAGCTCTCGTCCACTCCAAAGTTAGATATATTAACGGTAATGTTAGTTTCTTTCTTATGGGATATGATGGGTTCAGGACTGAGGACAAAGATTTTGATTTCGTTTGATGTGGCTTCGGGTAAGATCTCGTTTTCTGACGGAATTCTAACAGTTCCATTTGTTTCTCTGAATACTTCGTGAGTGTAATGGAACTTTTCAATATTATGATCTTGAGCTATGATGGATGATGTAAATTCCAAGCTGAAGCCATGATCTCCAACGGATCCATCGGAGAAAAATGTAATGAAAGCAACTTGTGAAACGAAACTTCGTAGGCTTTCTTCCCGTGTGCTGCAAAAGGAGATCTTTTAGTTGGTAAATTCTAAAGCGTAAATTACTTTTTGCATTTTTACATTTTGAAACCATTTCCGAGACTTCCATTCTTGGGATCCAGTGGACTGGACAGTAGATAGTCACAACAACTTTCAAAGCCATCTTTCACCAGTCGGAATGATATTTTAGACATTTGGGATGTGTGAATCACCCAAGTACATCTTTCATTGTTTGCATAAGCTGAATCCAACTTGTATTCGATTTTTCCAGTGTCTCCAACCAGAATTCCTCCACATCCTTCGGCTTTAATAGATCAACGTATGAGAATCGTTAAATTGCAGCATTTATGATGTTTATATCTTTCACATGTTTACAATATCCCTAACTCATGCCTTCGAAATTACCATACATGGTAATTGTTTAAATTTGGCTTTAAAATTATAATTTCTAACTGGAACTTAAACCGGAAATGAAAAAGAGAAAATACAGAAACGACTTACTTTGTTCAGCATGTTGATTGGTCATCGCAGTATTTCCCGAGGCCTTCGTGCCTAAACATTTTACAAAAGGGGTTACAAATATATATTGCTAATGTCAGAAGGACTGACTAAATTACCCTTTTCCCATAAGAAATTGAGATCTCCGGGACTAAGTTTAGGTTCTGGATGGAAAATGAGTACAAAAATGCCATCAACCGTTCCAAACCCTTCAGGTGAGAAATTAACCTTTCCATCATGTCCCTCATATCTGTACAGTGAATATGACACATTTACTACTTTACTTTCAAAATTTCGTTCACTAAAATTTCATTATAATGAAATAAATAGGCATACGTTTTGGCAACCGAAAAGTTTGCATGGTCACTGCCCCAAAGAAACACAGACTGAGTTTCCAATTTGGTTAGTTTCAAATTTAAAGAGCTTGCATCGTAGTATTTAGGATTTATTACAATAGCACGACTAATTGGCGAGGCTAATGTGACCTGTTCATCTCCAGACTCTTTATCAAAATATGATATTTCAATCGGCGATTCCCCCTCTTTCAAATTACTTCCAGCGTCTTCCCAGACAAGCGTAAATCCTGAACCTCGACTGGTTCCATCGGAATAAAAAGTTACCAAAATAACTGGACCACTTAATTTGTATACGTTGTTCTTCTGCAACCTAAATCCATATACTTTAAGTTTAAAATCATTAACACTAAAATTGTATGTTAAGCTTTGAATCATAGTATACGTTATTGAATCCGGTTCTGAATCGGATGCTTTTTCATGAACGGTCGTAACAGTCACAAAATCATATCCATCTTCGAAGTTTTCATCCATAAGCTTTAACTTTATGTTAGACTTTTCAGTTGGGTGGATAACCCAGACACACCTCTCGTTGTCTTTGTACTCCTTGCCTTCCATGTATGATATTTTGCCATATCTTCCACTCAACATTCCTCCGCAAGTGTCCACTATTTCAAAACCCACGAAAGATGAGATGTAATAAACTTTTAGAAACTTAAACCTTACCTACATATTATGAGAACAAGTACCTGAGTCAACGGGCGGAATTTCAGTGTCTACAATGAAATAAGCAATTGATTATTTTTCAAGATTATATGATCTATTTAAATATTTATAGGATAGATACGACCGTACCGATTTGCCATGAAAATTTGAAGTTATCTTGAGCTGCGGTGTCCCCCTTGGAGTCCACAACGGCTAGAAATAAGCCGTCATTATTTAAGAATGCTGTTTTCTCGCATTTACCTCCACAACATCTAGAAAGTGCATGTAATATCATATTTTTAATTGGTAATTCACTTCTTCAACTAAAGGACAAATTTAAGCAACCACAAGCACTTCCTCGCCTCTTAGCGTTTGAATCCTTGACCAAGAAATCATCGTAGTATCGTACAACAGATTTTTCACAGTCTGTTTCCTTAAGCTTGGGTTCTGCAGTGGTTCCATCCAGTTTTACCTTAATCTGGGTAACATTTTGGTAATGAGGATTCAGAACAATCGTAGTGAAATGGTTTTTAGACTTATTGGTCGTAGGTTGGTCCGATTGTGGCAGCTCAGTTTTGTTTAAAGCAGCATTAGTAACAGCAGTAACATTTTCAGATGAAAAAGTACCAAACCAATCATCAATATGGAAGTGCTGAAACTCGGTGTCACGAAGGGTATTTCTTCCGGTACCTTCGTATTCTACGCTGAACCCTTCCCCAACGTCACTCCCATCAGTTACAAATGATATTAAGATGACGGGTCCTTTAAAGACGTATCGCTTGTCTGGAGTCAATCTAAATTAAGCAGTATATATTCCCTCAAGATAACCAAGAAAGCTTCTCATATGTTGTAATAAAAGGTGTATTACGTACACAGTGGTCTTAAGATGTCCCTTGCCAGCATTGTCATTTAATTCGGTTACGGAGACAGAATCAAATCCATTTTTATCAAAATAAGCAGTAGTCAGAAAAACTTTGATGTTTGAACGGTGATTGGCTTGAACAGTCCAAATGCATCTTTCATAATCAGAAAAAAAGGCATTTTTCTTGTAGGATACTCGCCCAGTTTGAGCTACAACTACACCACCGCAAGTCTCTGGATTTTTAATGCAAATTATTATCTATTTCTCTGAGGTAACACGACTTTTACTCCGACTGTCCTACGATTAACTAACCTGATTCTCCCCAGAAATTAGTATCATCAGGAGTTACTAAAAATATTGGGCATATATTCATATCATTTGAAGGTCCCATTGTTTCCATAAGATTTATGCAAGCCTAATTTTATCTCACCTGAATTTTCCAATGCATTAAGCTATAAAATATAAAATAATATGATAAATTAGACAGATAAGTAACTAAGCATGGGTGACTGTAGCGTAAATGTTCCACTGCAAGCATAAAATATGCCGGAATTCATTAGGTTTACCTTCTCTTTCATGTTATTAAGCATCCCTTGGAATGAAGTCCGGAGTTTCTTTTCTTCCTCGACTACTTTTTCTATTCCTTTAGATAGACCGGTTAAAGTGTCGACCTGCATTTGAGTGGTTGTAATGGGATAATGGGAAAAGTTAAGATTATAGACAAGAAATTTAAAAGTTCGTATTTTTTAAAAACCTTAGTTCTAAGCTCAGTCAAATCACTTAAAGTTGGGAGCTTCATCGATGAAGGCATTGTTGGCATTGTTGGCAATGTTATCCCACCACCAAATCTGTGTGGACATTTTTAACAGATCATTTGCATGAGCGAAAAAAGCGTTTTTTAGATATGCAGAATAAGAATTAGCTATAATCTTACAGTCCTGGAACCGGTGATCGTTTCAATCTCAAAGTATTTTTTGTACCTCCGGCAGCCCCCTGACCTGCAGTCATGAACGTGCCGAGAACTACAACGGCTAATAAAAGCTTCATTGTTTTTCGGTTAATTATTACCAGAAAGAGAGTTTTTCAGGTCCTTAATTGTTTCCAAACTAAAGGACTCCCAATCACTGTACTACCTCGCCCAGAAGAATCGACAGGAATGATGGAATGTTAATGAAAAACCTTTTAATGTTTAACTAGTAAAGTATGACCCTATAATAGGTTTGGTTTGTCATCACGTGTGACGAAGATAAGCTTCCATGCTTTTTAGAAATTTTAAGTTAATTATAAGTAATATGCAAACGTATGGTTAAGTACAAATTGCGTCTATTCTAATATAATTAATACGGATACATTATTTTAATCAGGTCGTGTTAGGTAAGGTTAGTCGTCTATGATAACCTTTCTTGTTTAAGAGAAATACATTTAATAGCTTGCTGTGTGACCACATAATTGATCTGCACTGCATGAACTTTGCTAAAATCATGACAGTGAACATGAACTGAAATCAGTGTAGCTTAAGCAATTTACAATAATAAGACTACGAGGCTTCGTCTATCATCAACTAACTACTAACTAGGAGCAGTTTGATAAGATTATAATTTGGAAATACGACGGTCACAAGTATGCCCAATGAATGGGATGAAATAAACTAATTTGGAATTGATTGGACTGATATCCCTTGCTCTGCTGTATTGAAAATGAATAATTCTTCGTTCATTCTACAACAGACAGAATAACAGGGTCAAGATCAAGTCTACGTAATTTACATTTTATTGCTAAAAAGTTATTTCTGTAGTAATATTAGTTTAGTTAGTGGAGTTTTGATGCAAAATATGCTTATATTTATTGGTTAATACCGCGTTACACGATTATACTTTGGTTTCATCAATATTAAGAAAAACAAGATCACGGACACGACGCTGATGCTAGAATGATGAAACGGGCATAAAAGTGATCACTGGCAAATTTTCTTTTTCCTAGCCGGCCGTCCCTCTTTACTCTTGACCCCTTGATAAGCTTCTATAATAGGATCCGTATTGTTTACAGGGTCAATCATAGCATCAATTTGTTGCTATTTAGGATAAATAAAATCCTATAATTTGGCATCAAGTAATTCTGCATTGAAATACAAGATTTGCTTTTTCAATTGAGCCAAACCTTCAAAGCATTATTGACCCGTTTGAGAAATTGAAACTCTTCATAATGTTTCTTGGCCGCAGACTCTCTCTCCTCATGGAAAGTCTGTTCGTTATGTTCGAAAGTGGTTAAAAGGTAGTTATATTCCTTTTCTAATTCAGCGACAATCTCTTCCAATTCCTTATTTTTGGAGTGGATTTCAGCATGTGCGATCAAAGTATGCTTCCCCACAGTAGTTCTAGAATCATAGTCTCTTGAGCTTACAAACAAATCTTGATAAGCCGACAGGGTCATTTTGAGTTCATCTCTGGTTCTCAAGAGTAGCAGACCCCGTTCTGCCTGAGTTATTACCACTTGTCGGATGAGCTCATCTGAAGGACGCTTATTCTTATTTAGTATCATGAATCATCTAATCTTTCCTGGCAACTAAATATATTATCGAGACTCGTTCTTACCAAAACATTGGTCTGCAAGTTCTCGGCGAATAGGGCAAATCCCATCAGGTCTTGCTTGACGGTTGGTAAGATGTGCATTTAGAAGACTGTTAAGGTTTACAACGTCAAATCTTGTTGGCGGATCCTTCGATATCTATTGGGTTAGATTAAATGGTCTAATATTATCACATTGATTGATTTCTGGACTGATGAATCTTTTATATGAAAAGTACCAACTGCTGCATTTTCTTTCCATCCTCTGCCCATTCTCTGGGTGGAACTATTGCATTTAATATTTGCTCTTTGTCAATTTGACTCAGAGCAGCTTCTTTACAGGCGTGTTGCATAATTTCCATTAGGACAGGGTCATTTACAGGACCGCACCCACCGAAAACCTCATCTTGCTGTTCTTGAGCCTAATTTATTAAAAATAGACAGCGTTTATAAAAGGCTATGTGGTTATGTGGGTTAAATGGAGTTATGCACATATTAGTCATTTAGCTCACGGCACGCTGAAGAAAGCGTAATCCCATGTTATCATTGATTCCTGAAATAGCTCTTGCTTTTGCATATTTAACCAAGGAAAACGGTTGCGATGATTCAGCCATTTTGAATGTTTAGTGATCAGCAATTAAAATGGATTAGTTTACTAGTGTATGAAAACTAACCGGACAACCTACTTCCCGACAATTCTTTGATATAGATGAGCCAATAAAAATTGAAAAGCCTTTGGATTCTATAGCATCAATAAATATCCATAGAAATAACCTTCCAATCCCTGTAATCTTGTAGAGATACACCCACTTTTTTCCCCACAGGGGAAATAACTACCACCCATAATAATGATTTTCTGTCTTCATTCATCAATGCTTAAAATTAAAATTGATATTAATAATTTGAAATCAAAGTGTACAAGTAACTTCTTGAATGCATAAATTCAAGCCTTTAATTCCCTTAATTATAAATACATAGTTTTATGGTTCTTCTTAATATTCTCGGTAATATAAGTCCGTACATAGTACATTATATAGAATAGTTTTTACTCAAGTATGCCCAGTTAAACACACATGGAAATTTGTACATAATAAAATCCATATAACTGTAGGTAGTAGATCACAATGATGCAAAACATGTAAAAAGACGCAGTGGAAGGTATTTAAATTTATTTCTTGATTAGCGACACTATCCATTCTAAACCTTGGTAGAGGCCTTCTCCAGTTAAAGCACAGCATGGTTGGATTTGCCATCGCTGTTTACGAAGCGCTGTTAAACTTAATCTGAAAAGAAAGCCCAATTTAATACCATAATTATCATACGCCTAGATAGGCTGAAGACCCAACTGTTGGGTCTGAATTCAGCCTATTTTATCCAAACTATCGTCCGCCCAACAAAAAAAATACATTTATTTCAACAAAACTTACTCTTTTGAAATAATAGCAGGACTAAGGGAACCTTTTACATCTTGTTTGTTGGCATAAACTAAAAATGCAGTGTTAGATAAATCTTCATGAGCAACAAGCCTTTCTAATTCAGCCTTTACTAAAGTCAATCTTTCCGAGTCTGTCGAGTCCACAACCAGAATCACAAACTGAAATACATCAATAAAGTTATCTCAATAAATATAATAAATATACTCTCAACAAAAACACCAATTTTTAAAAAGGTCATAAGGTCACCTCCGTATTGGTAAAATACGTAGACCACGACTGCCTCAGACTTTGCTGACCTCCCAGATCCCACATAAGGAAATGGATATTCTTCCAAGTGACCTCTTCAACATTTGACCCAATTGTAGGACTCGTTTGGACAACTTCGTTCATAAGAAACTGATACAAAATCGTCGTCTTCCCCGCATTGTCCAACCCAACAATCACTATTTTATGCTCTACAAAATAAAACAAACACAGAATTTATTAATCACAAATCACATCAACATTCATCAAACCCTATCCCTTTCTCGCTTATATTAAATTACAAATACAAATAATAGTTAATTCACCTTCATTGCCAAACATGGCCCAAATTTTAGAAAACAAGATCCCCATTGAAGCATCGGGATCGGTTAAATTTTACTAAAACCTTTCGCCAATCAACAAAATCAGCTAAATTTAACTTTTAAAAAACCTAAAAAAACCGAACAAAAACACTCCTCCCTCCGTCCGAGTTCGATCGAAGAATTTATCCTTGGTTTTTTTTAAAACCTCAAAATTCAAAAAAATACTAAAAGTTCCCTTTTTGGATGCAGAAACACATCCGAGTTTATTAAAGATTTTTTCTTCAAAAAAGTTAACTTTTTCCAAATAAAGTCATCCAAATGGGTTCATTTCTTGTTCAAAATGACCAAAATAATGTGAAAGAAGGAGAGAGAGAGAGGAAAGGACTAAAACTAGTAAACTAGACCTACTTTGGTAGAGAATTTGTGATCTAATTTCTCAAAGTTCCACCTTGAAATTGATACAAACTTTCTCTCTCAATCTTCTTGTCTCTAAATCCAATAAATATCGCGTATCTCTTCTACACTTTTGTATAAAAAAAAAAAAAGTTAAGGTTGCTTTAAACTTTGGCACGAAACGTGTCCCAAAGAATCCTTACATGGTCAAGATGGCATAGCATAGCATAGAGGCTTGCTTTAGTAGTCAGAAATAAGAATGATGGGATTCACTAATTACTATTAATTACTAATTACCAACGTATCTTAATTACTTAATTAGCTCCTACCCTTTCCTTTCTTGATAAGCGTAGCTTATCAATCACAAGACGACCCTTCTTTATTTCTTAGTTATGAATGACGTAAGTAGTTTCCTGGAACTGATGATGATATGATTATTATTTATTTATTTTTCATAAGCTTCGTCAATATTTGATGTTAAATATCAATGGGATATCATTCTGACGTTGATGCCATTGAACCTGCATTATGTATGGATATTAAATATAAATCCTTGCATTTTAATGCATGAATGTCTTTAATAGCAGTAGGGTTTAGTATGAATTACATAAAATAAGGTTTAATACTCTGTCAGTTATGTTACCTTATTTTAGCAAGGTAAGTTTTGTGGTAATTATGGCTTTTGCAGGATTTATATGACTTCGTTTTTGACCTTGGTTCGTTGCATGTTAATATGATTAAGTGACATAATAATTAGGAAATCATTGTCTGAAGTGAAAAGTCAGGAAATAATGCTCAAGAAAGGGTTATATAGCATTGAGTTTGTACTTTTATTCATTTTCATAAAAGCAGTAAGTAAAAGATTTATTTACCGTGGTTCCTTCTGCTACAAGCATAACAGGCACTATTACTGATTTAAGTTAAAAGAGGTTTTTTCCAGTTAAATGAAATAATCTATGGGACGTTCAGCCAGTTTTCAATTAAAATGAACAAAACGGTTATTGTGCAGTTATTGGATTTAGAAACATGCATTCACAGTAGCACTGTTGTAGAATTGACTGTTAAAAAACCCCTATAATCATATACATGTGTGTGCTTAATTACGTTGTACAACAGTCACAGTACTTGGGACTTAAACTAAGTCATTGCAGATTATTAAATGATATCAATAAATTCCGTTTCGTATAAAGTAATTTTTTGTAGCATATCCACTGTAAGTATACAAAGATTAAAACAATAATAGCAATTTTATCCTGTCATGTTCCGTTTCCGAGCAAGCTAAAGTGCAACCAAGAGGATATTTTTCCAGAATAAGGCAAATACATTGTACTAGATAGTTAGTTACTCTACTTTATCATCTCTCTCACTTTTGACAGAATATCATGCGGTTTCCACCTACATATATATTTTGGCTACATTCAAAATACTAACCGATTCCTTAGATTTTATTTTGCATGGTTTTTTTAAAACGTTGGACGTTCAGCTACATGACTAATTCTTGTCACGGAGTCAAAAGTATTGCTCATTCCATATATTGATTTGGTAGCATGAGAAAAGTATAGTAGAACATAGGATCCGTCAAAATTTACACTATTTTCGGACAAAGTGACGGAATACTCTCCAGGAACGTTAGCATACGTGCCCGAGTACACGTCATAATCTCCATGATCCGAATTATTTTCTTCTTCTACATCATTTAAATTCCTATTAGGAGCATAGGCATAAGCCACATATTCGTCCAAACTGGTAAAGTCCGCTTTGAATACAGCGATCCAATCTTCCCGAGTCGTTTCCAACGTTTGGTTAACCCGAAAAAAAACCTTGTTACTTTCTCCAGTATACCAAACAGGAATATCCAGAAATTCCACCAGCTTTTCAATTGTTGGTCGAAAGACTCGAATTTGAAAGGTTCCAATAACAGGTCGGTGATCACTGGCTCGGTAGTTCATAAATGATTTGTAGCCAAGTGGATCAATCTTTAGGGTGACATTGTCATAAGCGTTAGCGTTTACTTGATACAGAATACGATCCGTCCAAGCGGGCCTTCGTTTAAGGTCGTAACTATCCACCCCATTTTCAAACTTGTAAGTTGGCGAAAAAGTAATTGGCATCTCCAAAAGCTCAGAGAAGGCCTCCCCATTCTTGCGAACTTTGCTAAGCTGATCGCAGATCATAAGTTCGGAACACTTTCCTTTGGAAACGGCTTCAGCAATCTCTTCCGAGCTTTTACTCCCCTCAAGCCTAAAGTTAAAGTCTCCAATCCAAAAAACATAATCATGAAAAAGAATGTTGGAGGTTTCTCTATTGGAAAAAGTCTGCCCCGTCAGGATCTCCTGATAATCATCGATCCTTTCTTTTAAAAACTGATCGTGTGGCGTAAGATGACAGTTGACTAAGCATACAGAGCAACCATGAATTCCCAATCTTATCGAAACAGCCCCTTTATTTCCCCACATACCCCCAAAGCCCCTTCTAGTCCACAGGGTTTCCAAGTCTCTCAAGTAGATAAGATGATCACGCTTTAGATAAAGACTTGTGACAATCCCTTGCATTCGAAGCGTGTGTATTTTAACGAACCCGAAGGGTACCAGGGTATCTTTTATTGCAGATGTCCAAGGGTCATCAAATAAGGTGTCCCAGACCATATTTTGTGGCTGTGATTTCACCTCTTGTAACCCAACTACGTAAAGGTCAGGAACTTTAATATAGGTTGACGAATTGGACGAAGCTGCATCTAATCCTAGAAGTTGCCTAAGGTCGTCCCCAGGCTCAGGAAACTTTGCTGCAACGTTGTAGGTTACTGCGTAGACTAAAAAATCCTCCATGATGTACAAAAATTATTGTAAATTCCCCAAATGTCAATGGATTTTTGGCACCCCTTAATGCACCAGCCAGTATAAAGTTGTAAAATCTAAAATAACATTAAGAAGAACCCTTCTTACAACAACTATTCCCAGGAATAAGAGGAATTCATTGATAAAATACCTAACTGAGCCAAAATTACCTTAGGTTATTTAGTTGATAAATTGATATGAAATATTGCGGATTCTTTTCTTAGCTGCGTATTTACTAGGAAGGACCAGTAAAATTAAAGCTTTATATTTCCTCTTTGTTTGTGGATTCCTGTTGGAACAGATTTAACCATTACATTTCAATCATATCCAAACTTTTTCTAGCTTTGAAAAAGTAGTTATTTTAACATTTAATTTACCCTTTTATGAATACATTACGGTCAAGTCAAGTAACGGGTTTTATCAACTTTTTCTAAATAATATTATTGTAATTATTTCCAAGAAATGATGAGACTTTGAGGTGATTTCCATCAACTCTACTCAACTTAACTTGGTTTTAACCTCTCTCCTGTCCTAATTAACACTCAGCTATAGTATCTTTCTTAACTCTCATACAATTATGAAACCTAAAACCTGGAGGAACCCATTTCCAGACAGATTCCACTAAGACATGCACATAACTACTAACTTCTACTAATTCCTACACCTAAAGTCTAAACAGAGAGAGTTCTTTCACTCTAAAGATTCCGATAAGAAGTTATTATATTATTATTGATAATAATTAACAACAATTTATTCTTATTACCTCATTTCATTATAGCAACCCCAAAAAAACCGAATGGTAAAATATAAAATGTTACAAACATAAACATAATGTTTAAGTAAAGATAAAGATAAGAAGTCCTATCTACTGAACCAACCAGTGAAGAATAATCATGTACAACAAATTAATGAAAATAAATTCCTCTTTTCCTCCTCTAAAAAGTACAAATGATCCATTCCATTTCCATTATTCCATTATTCCATCCATGATCAAGTCCAGTTTACATGGCTTATTTACTGAATATTTCTACCACGATATCAATATCAATATCATGCATGTTTTTATATCCCTGCCACTACTACCTCCTCTTAAACATGGAAGAATATAATACAAAGTAGTGATTTGAAGGATAACCACTTTACACTAATGGATTATATAAAAAGTACAAATGAATTGCAAAATGGGATGCAAAATGAGCTAAACATTTATACCCGAAATTAACATGATCTTCTGTACAACTTGAGTTGGATTTAATCAATCCTCCTGTTTCCTACATTTCCCTCACGTCGGTATTCCAATCCAATAATACTTTTATTGTGATTGGATTGGACGCCAACCACCGCCACACTTTTTACACAAATTTATATGAAAAAAGATACAGGTTGCTCAGCTCGTTGTTGTGGTGTCTTTTTTCTTAAAATGAGAGGTTTTTTATTTTATAAAAATGAGCCTAAAATGACATTAAAGAAGGACCAAATTAATTCCATGAACGAAAGAGCTCCAATCGCGTTTTTTTGTCTAAAAAAAGAACGGTTTTGATATTTGATTCGATTGGATTTGAGGGATAAAAAAATCGCCGGTTGGCCCTGGATGGACGGACGCTTTGACCCTTGTTTGTAAGTTTAATTGCAGGATTTAGTTACTTACATGCTAGTTTTAACGGTTTTAACAGTTTGTAGTAATTTTATAATCGTAGTTTTATTTTTAAATTGCAGCTGCAGGTCCTTTAATCAGTGGGATTAGCGTTGTTTGCTTTGCGAGTTTATTCGAAACAAGTGAAAGTAAAGCCGGTTGAGGTCAAGGGTCAAGGTCAAGGAATATATATCAATATCAAGATGAATAACGAAGGGGTGAATCCAGTAGATAAATTCGAAGAGGCCTTCATGGTAGGATTGTAATTGTAGCTCTGTTTATTATGTAATTGTAATTGTACCGTCGGATTGTAATAATTAAGTGTTGTATTTCTGTAGAATTGAAGATGGTAATTAATTGGATTAATTCAATATTTCCTGTACAGAACTGCCTCTGTGCCTTGACGAAGGAGGACACCCTAACTAATGTGGACAAAGATGAGATTCGCGTAGATGTTGAGCAAGGGATGCAAAATGTAATTGAGAGTGCCAGATCTATGGAATCCTACTTTTTGAAAAAGAGACTGGAAATCGCTGCTCATAAACCGGAACTTTTGGTTAAAGACGATGCCAACGAGTTGAGATTAGAACTTATTAGGAAAGACGAATTGTTGAAAAAGAATTACGAGAAGATAAGTCACTGGCAGTCGATTCTTTCAGATGTCCAGGCAGCTACAGCTGGTTAGAAAAAGGCTAAATAGCATTATCTTATCTGCCTGTGGGTTTGGGAGATTTCTAATGCGAAATTATTTCAGGAAAGCAAACTGTATCTACGGGGCATGTTTCAACGAGCGGGCTAAACCAGCAGCTTCAGTCTCCCCGTACACCGCAACAAGGTCCCATGACCCCTACAGGAGGTCGACCTAATACTCCTGGAGGTAGTGCTGTTGGCCGTCCACAAACTCCCGGTACGGGAGTCCGGATGCAAACAAGTACGAACGTTGGTTTCCCATCTCCAATTTCTCAGATAGGGTCTCCGCAAATAGGGAATTCTATTGGTGCTCCGAGTGGACTTCAGGGTCCTTTAGCATATCTTGAGAAAACTGCATCTGGTATTGGCATGGGTGATGGGTCTCGTTAGTTTTATGTATCTAACCTGTTCTGATAATTGCTCGTGTCAGTCTTTAAATCATTAATTTTAATTGGTGTTGGTTTGGTAAACGTATTCTATCTTTTCGTAGAATGCGAATATGGAGAAAGGATCCGAATTAGTCTGTTAGACGATGTACATATTATTAATTATTAAATACCACCGAATTTAGTGTTACCAAAAATATGTCCAAATACAGTACAGTTAGTATTTTTATGGAAAGGATATCATTTGACAGTTTAGATGAAGACTTTTAAATATTTGATTCATTGAAATATTTTATTCTCACTGGTTTAATGTCTTTTCTGTATGCAGGTCTTATGTAGAGACTTTAATCAAGTCAACAAGACTGAAGAAGCATGATCGGGCGTTTTACTTGTAAAATAGTAAACGTTTATCATGGGATGATGAGAGGGGTTGGTTTTTTGTAATTACTAATGGAAATATTATTATTGGCATGTGTAAGCAACAAGCTTTCCAAATGACTTTTAACAAGCGAAGTAATTTTAACCTTAAGTCTATACTCCTGCATACAATATGTTTTTCTATGACCTATTTTATTGATTGTAGATTTTATTGCGTTCCATATGAAATTTACATCTCATTTCCTCCTTTTAAAACTTTTTAAACAACTGTTTCATTTTAATAGCTTTTAACATAAATGGTTTTTTATCCTTCTCACTTTAGAAAGCTGTATAATATCTAGCCTAAGCTTTTAATAACCATCTGCCTGTCCTTGTGCTCTGCAAAAGTAACATACAACTTTATTCTGTGATAAGTATGTGTGGTAAATTATTGTCAACTGTTGAGGAATAAAGTTTATAGATTGAATGGAAAATAAATTGTAGACACTCATCAGGATTATTATTTTTATGATTACTTTGCTTTATGTTGAGTCGAGTATTTACAAGTTGCAGGTGCAAAAGAAAGAGGACGTAAAGAAAAAACTGATATTAAAGGTACTGATAAAACAAAGACTGACTCGTCTGATTCGACTAACCAAAAGAAGAAACGATCATCTTCAGATGCAAAAAAATCCCGAAAAACTACTGAAGAAATGGTCCAACGGAAACCCAAAGCTACGGAATCAAAGTCTCAGGAACCGAAAGCCAAGAATGCTAAGCTTTCGAAAAGTAATAAGAAGTAAAAGCTATGATATCAAACTATTAATTACTGCTATAGGAAGTGACATGGAAATGAGGCATGAGATTCTATCTAACCGTATTCTGTCCCTGGTTAATTCCCTCTTGACAGTTATTCGGTAAAATGAAACAATCGTAAATTCAAATCCTTATAGGGAAGGTTTTGAAATAAAAATGAAAATAAACATCATAGTCTCTTCTCGTCTTATTTAAGTGTGTTAATACAATTACATTAGTTAATTTTTTCGATCATTTTTGTTAACCATTCCTACTTTCCACAATCCACAACCGATAATGAATAGATCTTGCGTTATTGGCACAAGTGTTACTGAAAGTTAGCTTTTTCTTTAAAATAAATAGCACAAAGGCGTAACTTTATAATGGGGTGCCAGAAAAGGATAACATTCTTCCGAACATAAAGTACTACCACGTTGTTGAGTGACACTTCAAATATCAACAATAATTATTTATGTCTAAGACTTAATGAAAAGCCACTACTGCGTGGTTCACTTATGTTAAATATTTGTTAATATGCAGCCTAGGTGCATGAAAAAGTCAAAAAATTTGCGAAACCCAAGCCAATCGTTTTTTTACATTTTCAAGTTGAACTCATTTCCAAGCATATACAAAAGGCATAGGGTTAATTTCTGAATTCCAATGTTTTAACTCTGTTGAGCCATAAAATAATCCACTATGCCTCAGCTTCAAGAAAGACAAGTAAAAAAGTAGAAGCCATGAAATGGAAAAAGTTCTGTTATAACTCACCACACATCATTAATATTCAAGAACCACTTACACTCTAACTTATCGCATATTTATTCCACAATTCTTCTTAGAAAACCAAAGACCCATCTTCAGCTTATGCTTAAATTTTAATCCCATAATCTTTCCATTTGCATAAGGCCGTTCTACGAAATGAAAATCTGTGTTCTCAATATCTCAATATTCTCCCAATGTCTCGAATAAGTAAGAATTGTACGAAAATCTGCAGTGCAAGCAAACCAGCATCGCCAACCTCTTTTAAGTCAAAAGCATACGCTTTTGTACTTTTTGGCAGATCCAGAAGATCTGGCTGAAGCTAAAGCCACTTAATTTCAGAAAATCCCATGCTTTCTTTACTTAAAAGCATACAACATTTTAAGCACGTATATATATTTCTACTGGCAAGAAGTTAGGAAACTGACGCAGTCCCTGCAAACATGGCAAGAAAAACTCTCAGATTCAACACGCTTTACCAAATCCCGTACCCCCATCCGTTCCATTATTACTCCTACTAGACTAGAATCTCATCATTTATTTTAAAGCTTGTATAACAATTGGCTAGTATTCCTATCCAGTTTTTTAGCAGGGTACTTTACACTACAATATCATTTTATACATAATACATACGTCCAGTTCTTGCAGACAAGTGCCACGGACTTAGTACGGCACATCTACCAGAGAAAGGTCCCTACACTATTTTGATTAGACTTACCTACTTACTGGTATACGGTACGGGTACATAGGTATAATAAAATACAGCAAACCCACCAGTAAAAATACTGTATTGCAGATGAAATGAAAGCAAAGGGGTAGAAAGCCCTCGAGTAAAATGCATTTTATAGAGAGGTATCTCTCTATTAAAACAACAACTTGCCATGAAGGATAACAATACCAAGCCACTACCAATAAATACCACTGAAAACACCCTGTTACACCCATAGGATATAGTCAAGTCAAACGCTAATCCTCATCGCCTTGATACTGCCTAAGCCTTATTTTTTAAGAATTATTGAGACGGCAGACTAGGTACATACCATGTTAAGCCAGAATAACATATACTATATTATATATGCCTTCGAGTCCCTCAGTATCCGCAGTATCATCCCAACTCTAAAGAATAAAGCTTTTTTTTATTCCTTCGCAATTTTAACATATATTAAAGAAAGGTTCAGGATTTGCAACCCTTGTTGTTACGTACTCCGAGTCCAAGTTAGACTCCACATAGTTCCCTAGTTGATAGTGCATTGAATACTGTTGTGCAGAAACTTGAAACTACTAAAACTAACATAGCTGAAAAAATCTCCTATTACTAAACCACCTACTCTTTATTCAACTGGAAACTGCCTTCAGTGGAAATTGCATGCACAGGAAAGGGTTATAAAAGTTCGTAGAGCTGTTCCATTTCCATTATAAAAATTCATTATAGTCCCACCAATACTATCATCATTCTCAGCATTACTAATACTTAACTTACTGATAAAAAATACAACAAAACTGCTACTGGGCTGGTTTACAGAGGAATAGATATTGTGTGTATGCAAATGCAAATAAAAACTGCTCTCTCTGCGTTTATTCAATAAGAAAGACATGCACACCTCGACACTTGGTTGAGAAGTGTTCAGTATCATATAAAACGGTCGGATGGAATAATAGAAGTAGGATTAATCCATCCTAGTTGATTCTATACAATACTAACCAGATATTCCATTATCTTGCCAATAATCCTGTAAGTGAGAAGAGCCAGAAAGACGCTACTTAACTACTTAACTGAGAACGGAGAGCTGTACTAAATAGTATTGTACTTGATAATACCCAGAGTCAGCTAAAAGGCTAAGGTTGATTTAGATTCGATAGGATGGGACATAGTTGGGACAACGTTAAATCTCCATTTTGTAGCATTATAACTTGATCCGTACTAACATTACCGTCTGCCTGTCTTCCCTACTAGCCTTTTCTCAAGCTAAGTAGAAGGGTGTTGGTGCATGTATTGTTGTACGCTGTGTGCTACAGAAAGTTAATAGTTCTACAACAAATTAACACTTGGCTACAGTTTCATCAACTATTAGCACTATCCCAAGTTATTTAAGCTATCAAGACGCTGAATAAGCGGGAAGGTGTACCTTTACTGCATATAGTGGTTGATAATCTTTGGGTGTGATCTTTAAGGTGATACTAATCAGAGGCTTTTTACTTACAAATACCATCTAAATCCAGTGATTTAGTCAATAAAATAAAATCTAGACATTTTCTGTCTGAATAAAGCAGGTTAAGATGGGCGATTCAAATAACCTCAAGAGCTATTCCCCCAACAAGCGGCCAGGTCAAGGGGGCTTTAAGGAATTCCTTTTCAATTCCGAAACCGGACAAGTAATGGGACGTACGGGATCATCGTGGGCTAAAATTATAATTTTCTACATCATCTTTTTCTCAGGCCTGGCAGCCTTTTTCTTGTTGAATTACTACATCTTCTCCCTAACGCTGAATAATGACGCTCCCAAGTACACATTAGGGGACAGCTTAATTGGAACCAACCCTGGGCTCGGGTTTAGACCCATGCCCGACCCGGACACCAGTGCAGATTCAACCCTAATCTGGTTCAAACGAAATGACCCCGAGGATTACAAATTCTGGACGGATCAACTGGATAAATTTGTTGAAGAGATTGAGACCGGTAAGCAAGACGGAAGCCAGAATCTGCAGACGTGCAGCTTTGATAGTGAGAACACTGCAACTAAAGAAAAAGCCTGTCAAGTTGACATTATTGGATTCAAGGATTGCAATAAAAACAATAATTTCGGCTACAGGCTTGGTGAGCCTTGTATCTTGATCAAGTTAAACAAGATTTACGGATGGGAACCGGAACCCTATGGATTTGATGAGAATGACCGATTCAGTACAGGAAGGTTGGAAGATGACTTGAATACGGAAGTTGAGGAGAAGATGATGCCGATTAAGCTAAAGGAGTATATTCTTAACTACACGTCTTCTTTGCTAAATAACGAGCAAAAGTTGCGAAGAGTACTTAAAACCGTTTGGATCAACTGTGATGGTGAGAACGTTGCTGATATTGAGAACATTGGACCGGTTGACTACTACCCCTTCAGAGGTATTGCTGGTTATTACTTCCCTTACAGGAAGCAACGGGGTTATCAGCCTCCCTTTATCTTCGTCCAGCTTAAGCGGCCTATGCCTGGAGTGCTTATCAATGTCGAGTGTAAAGCCTTCGCTAAAAATGTCAAACCTGATCGGATAATGCGTCTTGCCACAACTCATTTTGAGATTCTTATTGATTAAGATAGATACTTATAATATGCGTAGTAGGTGGAAAAGGTAGGATCATTCGTTGACGACTTAGTTTTAGGGTCGGAAAGTAGAAGGGTAATTTAATTAGGCCCATCCAAAACATTTTAGTAGAGTCACTGCTACTACTAACTATAGTTTGAATTCACAAGTTGGAATTTCATTTTTAAAACAATTTATTAATCCTCTCTATTCCAAGTTAAACGTTTGAAAAACATATCCCCATCAAATTATTTATGAAAGAATGTAGCTTCATTGTTAAAGTTTGAAAAATATAGTAGCAGACCAACTTACATTAAATGAAGTTCGTAATCTCAGCATTTGCCTTTACTATCTCTTAATTAATCTCACTCACCTTACTCTCAAGCAAACTACTTTTCCATTATAAGAGTCTCATAAGAGTTTATTCAAGATTAACAATCAAATATTGCCTTTTAGTATATTTTGCAATTAATAATACAAAAAGTCCACATCAGCTTTAAAAGTTCAAAGTCCAAAAATTCAATTTAATCCACATTTTGTTAATTTCCTAATCGGGGTTCCTTTAATAACCCAACTAACTATCTAACACGCACAATCATATAATCTATGTCAATCTTTACAACTATAACTATTCATCACTAATATGTTTAGCATTAATGAACTAAAATCGCCAAAAATATACCACAAGAGTTTATTGTTTGATCTGTTCTAGTTCTATCGTTGTCACTTAACAGAAAGCAAGCCGGTGTGAAGATGTATACCTTACAGATTCATTATATTGTGTTCAAAAATTTCTGGAGAAATCTTCTTAAAAAATGTTATTAATATTAAGATCTGCTTAGCCAGCCTGCCTAATGGATTTAAATTCCATAATTATCATAATTTTATTGTTATTAGATCATTGGACATGAACACAGCCTGTAAAACCAATATATTTACCGTTATCATGTTAATATTTATATTGCATATAGCAGATGCACAAGCCTGTTGTCTCATGTTAAATGCCAATAATTAACTGCACTCACTTAATAAGTAACATTTCTAAACTAAACTACTCACAAAAAATGTAGCCCTTAATACTGAACTTTACCTGTTTACTTAATAGCTTTCAATTTCAAGTGCATTCAGAGAAATTCAGCCGCAAGTGTCTAGGAAATAATTAAAATCTCTACTAACAAGTATTTTTTTAAAGTATCAAACTAAAATTTGCAGAATTATTTACATGGTTGTGTCTTAAGAATTTAGTTCCCCTACAGTTTTACTGTTTGCGATCTAACTCGAATCTCTATTGATAAAGTTAAAACTGTATTTTTCGCGTAAAATCTGTATTCTGTATTTATGAAAATTATTTATAATTAATTTTACCCAGTAAAAACATGTCATCCCTTAAAATATTAACCACATTGTACTTCTTATAACATAGTCATGCGTCCAAAAACTTACTTATACTTGCAGGAAAATGCAATATTAACTTAAAAGTGTTAAAACTAAATATTCCAAGTACCTTTGTCTCTCTTGAGCAGCTTTATATAATTGAAAATGTAATTATTGCTACCTAAATAATTATAATATGAAAACCAACTTTGCTCATTAAAATGTCCAAATGAATAACTATAACTATTCCAGTTCCATACTTTCAAAACTGTGTATAAATTTTGCTAACCTATCAAAGTTTAAATCTCCATAAGATATGCTTTTTAAAAGTTCTTTATTGTAACGAAAAGAGCTCAATTTTTCCAAACATTCTGGATTCTTGTTATAATAAATTTTCCGATGCTTATATTCCAATCCAAGTCCAAATACTGGTGAATTGACTGGCAATTTTACTTTTTGCAGTAAGAAAAGCTAATGATAAGAAAGAACTAAAATTATACCGTGGTTGTGGGTTTGGTAACTTGTCTCTCATTATAAATATTCATGTTTTTCTGTCGATCTGCCATACTACTGTTCATGTTCGCAATTATAATATAAGTAAGGGTTAAGTGTTAGTAGTTGCCACAGATTTAGATATAGTGTAGGCACACTTAATTGTTTAATAATATAATAATGTCACCTGCACAACTTAATACCTGCATGATGATTGATGATTTATTCATATCACAGACGAGGATAGAATTATTGTTGACCTGATCCAAAAAGTGATTGTGACTTACTTTGTGTAAAGAAATGTTTGTGTATCTGCAAAATATAAGACATCATTAATAAGAATTATATTACCTATTATACTTACTGCCAATATCATAAGGTTATGATAATTTTATTAGGTATTATCCTAAGTTCAATTAAGTATGTTTCATGAGGTTTAGCTTAGTTTGGGAAATTGTGTTGGGGATTGGGATTACTTAATGTTTCAATTTCTGTAATTTGATGTTATCTGTTTCATGGTGCTCACCCTTTGTAATTCAATGCAAGCTATGAAAAATATATTGTCCATTGTACAATTTGTCTGTATGCTATGTAATTTTGTGTGTGTTCATTCTTTTGAGTGAATTTTTATTTGGAAATAAATTGGAAATCATATGTGTCCTTCTAATGAGTCAAGCCCTTCAGCAGCTTGTGCAATTTATTTTTCAAAAACGCTATAATCTTAGAAACGATTTCACATGAATCAATAATGGTAGCGGATTGGCAGGTTTCATTTAGTTGGAGTATGGAATTATCAAATTAGCTTTATGGCGTTGCTATTACTAAATTTTAAAATTACTTACTAAAACCCTGTTGAGCGGAAGGGCAGAGGTCTCACCAATTCATATAAAATGAGTACAAAAAACGGAATACATACTATCCTAATAACATGAGGTTACCATCATAGTCTAAAATAGTTCAGTGATTAGGAGATGGTCAAGGCTGTATGGGTGGTTAGATATACTGGTACAAAAATAAATCGAAAGTAAAACGCACAAACATCCTAGAATAGATAAACCTACGTCAATTATAGATTCAATTATAGAGTCTGTAAACAAAGTTAAGTTATAAATAATGCAGTAAATAGCATTTTCAGTTTAAAATAGCATCTGACATAACCTATAATTTAAACAATAATTACGGTTATCCTAAGTTTACAGAACTTAAGGAAAATCTCAGAATAAATTACGAACATAAAGTAAACGCTCTCACAAAGGAATATAAACTTTCTCGAATTGTATTACAACGATTCTACACAAAGGACATCGATTATCAAAATCGACCAAGGTCTTGACACAGTCAAGGCAGAGGCAAACATGCCTACAAGGCATTGAAATATAACTAACCGTTTTATCTTGGCAAACAACACAAATAGCTTTAGTACTACTTTCCCGATAACCGTCCTTGGTCTCCGTAATATCTTCAGATGTAACCACCGCTCGAACAATACGTTTAATATTTCTAATAATCATAAATATCTTGGCAAAGGCTGCAAAAGCGTGATCAACTAAGACTAGGAATGGCCGTAAAACTGAACAGAAGCCGAGTTTCCAGTACATGGAACAAAATACAAAAACGACAATGAGACCAACATGAGCTTCTATAGGGATTTGTTTAAAAAGTTCCACAGGCAAGTAAACTATTGTCCATAGTAAATTGCACGAACTTTTGATCACATTTATTGGAGCAAGAACAAGTTGGCAAGCGAAGTCTACCATGATGTTTCCCGTCGTTGCAAAGGAATCGATTGCCATTTCCCCGACGACTACCAAAGCATTACAAATATGACGAGGGACTCTGCGAAACACTTCAGTGGAATAGAAAACCAACCCATTCTGACTTTCGTTCAGTACTTCACTAACTGTTGTAAAAATGTGAACCGTCAATTTTTTTAGATCCGATGCCGTCAAGTAAAATGCTGTAGAAAGTAACAAATTACGTATTAATCAAACTGAACTACACAACCAAAGCACCAATGTATTAGAATTTAATCTCCGTAAAATACCTTCGAATACCATCCATATCCCGTAGTAAAATAAAAGAACCCCTCTAACGATTGCTCCTCCAAAGTCCCAAAGTTCGCTCCCAATAGCTAAAAGTATTTCCACGAATTGCTGAAGACAACCCCAAGATGCCAAACCTCCCTGGACGATCCACGATGATAGCTCTTGTCCACAGAAATAAATAATCCCCAGTAAAAATTCAACCGAATGAAACGTCCCCGTAATCAACGACCCCAAATCACTCAGGAATCTTTCGAAAAATTCATCCACAATCACAACCATCGTGATCGCATTATTTCCTTCCACCTAACGAACGTCAGCCTTGTACTCCTCTCCTCTCCGTCCAAAATGTTAACCTGTCTTTTTAAATTAAAACAGACACCGTTTTTACTACAACTTTACCCTTAAATCCTTTAATTAGTGTCTTCTAAAAGTGTAATTTAAATTCTTACCATATTTCAGTCCAAAAACCGTCAAATAAATTATCGCCCTACCCACCCTACCAGTCCTAGTCCTATTCGGCGATTTATACCTGCAAAATAAATACAATTTTTATAAGTCTGACCTTTTGATTGACCTTATTCGATTTAACTAGGTCAGCCAGCACTAGCACTCAACACATCCTTCTTTGGTGGCCCATTTTCGGTTATTTTTTTCAGGACAAAACGCAAAAAAACAAAAAAAGGTCATGACGAGCCATGAGCCTTAAAAAAATTAATAGCCCACGCCATCAAATACAGAAAATACGATGTGCCGAGTGCTAGCTAGGATCTCGCTTTACTCATACTGATAAAGCAAGGATTACTTCTACATCCCCAATCCATGGCCAAGTTGCTGATTGGTTAAACGGGGAGCCGCCCAAGCCTTTTTAAATATTTGGCCAATCAGAACTCGGCCACAGAATGGGGCACTCCAAAGTACTCCTATCTAGCCGAGTGCCGCTGCCGCTGTGTAGAACTCTGGCACGCTGCTTTATTCATGAATTCAATGAATTATTCTTACCTTTTTCATGTAATTTCCCAATTAAATTGTCCCAGTCTTCAGCGTCAGCTCAAAAAACACTAAAATACCGAGAAAAAAAAACGGAAACGGAAGCGGAACGCAGTTTCCAAACAAAATCCGTTACTTTTTTTGTTCTCCTGTCCTGTCCACAAAATAAATAATTTGTGTGTTTTTTTATTTAAGGTTGGCTTGATATTTGGTATTTGTACCAAAAAAGGGCAGTATGATACGTTAAATAGACTCGATGTTTTATGGTCAACTCCTTTGTCTCCTTCCTACTATCGTCGTCAACGTCAACCCAGTTGTCGCATCTCCTATTCCCTTATCATTGTCATGTCATGGTCATGGTCAATATTTATGGAACCTAATTCATCCAATGTGCACGGAGGTCAAGGTCAATCTAATTCACTTTTAGTTTCTACATCGAAATCCAAGTGTTTTTCTGCTAGACCGTTGGTTTGGTTTAACCGAGCTTATTATTTCATGCAAATATTATGATATGATGGACATTAATACGCACTTTTTCAATTTATGGGCACTAATTTAATGTAAAAGCTGTACTCTCATCACAATATCAATTTTTTAAAGGGAGTATGCTGAAAACTCAAGCTTTTATTAACTTTTTGCAATCATAATACCTTTTTATTTGAACTGTAAGCATATTGTTGCAATGAAATGGTCAAATGAAAAGTATTTTTCATTTTTTGTTACCTTTTTATCTAAATATGTACAAAGGTGTGTTTCATCCTTTAATATCCACAAAAACAACCGTATATAGGTATTGGGTATCATATCAATTATTTTTAAATTGGCCAACATTGCTTTCCAGTTCGGTTATACAGTGACAGTAAAGTAAAAACTTTTAAATACTTTCTCCGACACAACGGCCCGCATACTAAACCCAATACTAATGCTAACTGCAAATACCGTATTTCTAGAAATAATTCCACCTTTAATACTGTTCCCCTCTAAATCATTTCTCCCTTCCTTTCTACATCAGAAATTAAAATTCGCCCTAACATACTCATATTAAACGTTTACTAAATGCCTTGCCTTAGCCTTGCTTGACCGTGAAATTATGCGGATGTAAAGAAATGTGGCCCCTTAAGGAACCAAAAAGGGTTGTTGTATACAAGAATAAATCAAACGTATACAAAATGATAAATGATGAAATCCCTGCCTTTATTCATAACTTTAATTATAACTTTTCATAACACTGTAATCTATATGAACCTTATCCTGCACTTAACCTGTGCTGAGGTTCAACAACCAACACATTGACTGACAACGCGAGACATATTCAAAATGCCTGGATGATCAATGAAATGAAATGAAATAACTTTACAGAAGTATAATCCATTGAGTTGTTTGCTTATGATGTACTTTAATAATAATACAATGCCTTTGCTTGCATTGCATATTGCATTGCACCGAGGTTATAATTTTTGTAGTTTATACCAGTATGGAGTTGACCCACGCTTTATACCATAGTTTCTTAGTATCTTCCATTATCTAGGATTCGGCATTACTTCCATGCGTGATACTAGTTCACTCTGACTTTAATCCGATTGTGAAGTGGTTCTCGCTTTGTTCAACTCTAGAAGCCAACTCGACCGATATCTTTTGGTAAGTTAGTTGATACTGTTTTACTGTTTAAATTCTTTTTTAGACCTACATTTTTATGGCAAGTTCCAGGAACAGTAAAGTAGAAATGGATAGTCAGGACAGTTTTTGGTCAAGTGGTAAAGAATTTGACTAATGAATAAAAGTACCTACATACAATATGCGAAAAGATGTGATGTAAGAGTTAAACTGTGAAACGAGTACATAGATAACTCAACGGAATACAAAACAATAAATTCCTGGTGCAAAATGTAAGGTGTATTGAAACTGGATTGATGATTCAATGGGCATTAATTTAAAAATAACCAACCAATTTATAGTATCATCAATCACAGGTCGCACAAGATTAATTTTCTCAAATACCGTCTTATAATGTTATCCAAGTTATCCAACAAATTACACTAAGGTCTGCATTTTTCCATAATCTAGAACGGAAATAAGCTGGGATAATGCGAACGAGATTCTAACCTAATTTTATTTTATTGGCATAACACTCATTGGGTTTGTTTAAATTATGTTCTTAGGTGTTCAATAAATAGGCATATTAGTTTAGTCAAAGTAAAATGTCAAGCATTTTGGCCATATTTAGTTATAAATGGCACGTTATTCTCTAGTAAGTTAAATTTAAAATTTCCAACAGTTTCAAAATGCCTTCAAAATCCATCGTGTCTGCTGAGAGTTCTTCAGTTTCAAATGGTAATGGAACTCATAATCAGCAAAATATCAAAAAGATGACCCAGGAGTTGGCTTCAGTCCCTGCTGTGCCGGAAGTTCGAGGAAAAATGAAAAAGTTCTGGGAGCAGTACGAACCATCGCCAAAATCCATGATGCTATGTTCTGCTGCAAACGATGAGCTTGCTGCCGAAGATCGTCAACAGATTTTGAAGACATGTCCGGACATTACAGGGAAACGAGTTTTGGAACTGGGAGCTGGAATTGGGTAACCGTTCATCCTCATTTTAATCTCTTTCTACAGATTGCACCTTGTAGCTGGATATTTAGTCAATAAAACTCTGAAACAACGCAAAATTCGTCTGCATTTAAGCATTGCATTAACTTTTCTGTCTAGACGTTTTACAACCGAGCTTGCCCAAAAAGCATCTGCCGTTACAGCCGTGGACTTTATTGAGGCTTATGTCCAACTAAATCGTGAAGACAATGGTCACTACCCAAATGTCCAGTTTATGACTGCCGACGTTACCGAGCTAGAGTTACCTAACAAAAGGTATAAACCCCCTTTGTTATCCTTGGGAAGAATTGAACATTGAACATTTTAGAACAAATTTTGACTAAAAAATGTGGTTTTTAATGCATAGTTTTGATGTCATATTCTCCAACTGGCTCCTCATGTACCTATGCGACGAAGAGGTAGAAAAATTGACCGTAAAAATGCTCGGATGGCTAAAGGACGGGGGATACTTGTTTGTACGAGAATCATGTTACCGGCCCTCGGGTAACTAACTGCTTCTTATATTTTTTTCTTGTTTCCCTTTCTACAGTTTTGTCAACTTCTTACAGGAAATATTATCATTAGTGACATCTCATTCATCAGTCAAGACTTGTTTAGCATCGTATTATTCGTATTTAGTATAAGATAAGCATGCATTGAGCAATTTCTCGCAAGTTTGTTATGAAATTACAGCCATACAAACTCAATTTACATACTAGACTTAAAATACGGAGAAATGGCATATTATCGTCCACAAATAGACTACGAGTTTACCAGATTATGCCTGCATAGTAGCATATTCAGCCATAAAACCTTGAAACAACTCCTTATAAGTTGTACCGAGAAAAATAAAAATACTACACACAGAAATAAATACCAGTTCCGTGAAGTTAACCTGTCTGAAATTTTTTATGTAGCTTTATAAAACTGTATTCCTGTTATATTATTATCTAACATTACCATAAATTATCTTTCTTCATGTAGGTGATGTGAAACGAGAAACTAATCCAACTTTTTATCGGTCTCCGTTGGATTACTTTCGTATTCTTCAACACAGCATTTATGAGGAGCATCGTGGTCAAGAATATTCTTTCGTTTGCGAGAAAGCCTTGTCCATCGAAGCATACATACGGGTAAGATAATCATCATGAATTACATGAGCTTGAAAAAGTGTAATCTTATAACGAGGAGCTTCAACATTTTTTACACCCACTGCTCGGGTTCAAGGTTACTTATACAAGTGGTTCTTTCGTACAGACATTTACTTAAAAAAATCCCATAAGTAAACGTGAGAGATAAAGCGATTGGTTATTTTTTAAACTTAAGATAGCATTATTTTTTCATAAGATGTTGTCCACGGTCACGGTAGACAGTACCGAGCTAAAGATTTTAGTCTCTAATACATGCATAGCTTATTGCTATGTAATAATTTCAATTTTTAACAGCTTCACTGCAGCTAATAAACTTATTACTTATGCAGTCAATTACCAGGCTCGACTCGAACCCAATTATGCCTGATCTAAATCGTATGACAATGTAAATTACCAAAATCTAAGGCGTTTTTAGAAAAAAGATTTTATTTACACCAACAAACCCAAACCCAACCCATGTCTATTATCTTGCTAGGACATCGTTTCATGTGTAGAGTAGGCCCAGGCCCATACTCATTTACATAAGGGAATAATGCCTTACAGGTGTACTCTTAGTCAGTTTAATGATAATTTGGGAATGGTTTAAGTTAGACAGAACTATTTCCATTATAATAAAACCACTACTGACTACTGTAAGTAGGTATTAACGTTTATCACCATCTTTTTTTTTTATATGAAAGCATTTAATGTGGGTGGGTAGCTTTATTGCATTAACGTAAGTGTATTTGTAGGCATTTAAATAACTCGACGAGTTTCTGATGTAAGATAACACACTCAGCTAAAGTTGCAAAGGAAAGTAATAGTAATACCGGCACCAGCTTCAGCTACATGTGTATGAAAATGATTTATTGTGTAACCACAACCACAAGTGCTTGATTAGGATTAGTGTATTAGGACTAGAGGGCAGAGGGTTTCATCGTAAAATTGATCTTATTTCAGCATTACGGCAACCCTTTCCAACTAGGATTCGTTCTCAGAAAAATGGCCCATACTCCAGACTCTTACGATTCCTTTCAAGTAAGTTTTAAAAGCAATCAAACCTTTAATCTTAATCTTCAATATGAAAATCAGCTTAGGTAATATCATTTTAAAATGTACAGGCCTTCCTTGATGGAAACCAGTACACTGAGGAAGGGATCCGCAGGTATGAATGCATCTTTGGTAAAACATACGTCTCAACCGGAGGCCAAGAAACGACCGAAGAATTTGTTAAAGAACTCAAATTAAGCAGTTCAGACAATGTTCTTGATGTCGGCTGTGGAATTGGAGGATCTGGTTTTTATATCGCAAGAACGTATGGGTCACGCGTTCATGGAATTGACCTTTCATCCAATATGATTTCCATGGCCGTGCGATATCAGGCTGAGATGGAGGAGCCTGTTCGCAAAGCTGTAAGTTTAAAGCTACTATGATGATGATGATGTTTTCTTAACAGAAGATTAACAAGATGGTTTAATCCACAGGTTACTTTTGAAATGGCTGATGTCACCGAGCAAGAATTTGAACCAAATAGTTTCGACGTCATCTACAGCCGAGACACCATTCTTCATATCATTGATAAAGATGAACTATTTACCAAATTCTTTGTAAGAATATAGTGTAGAATGTCAGATTTTTACAAACGGATTTTTGTTATTTTTCGTTCTCTTAATACATACAGAAATGGCTTAAACCCGGTGGAAAACTCATGATAACTGACTACTGTCACGGGGACAAGGACCAGCATTCGGAAGAGTTTATGAAGTACGTACTTCAACGTGGGTATCAATTGCTGTCTGTTCCTGAGTACGGCAGACTCCTCCAAAAGGTACATTCAATACTGTTATTATTTTCCTGGATTCGACGTGTCTCATTTAATTTACTCATTTTTTACTCAGGTTGGCTTCACTCAAGTAAACGCTGAAGATAGAACTCAACAATTCATGGACATTTTAAACGTCGAACTCAAACGCTTTAACGAGGAGAAAGAAGAATTCTTAGGCAAGTTTTCCGAGCCTGACTTTAACTACATTGTAAATGGATGGAAGGCCAAGTTGATACGTTGCGCGGCCAAGGATCAAGCGTGGGGACTTTTCACAGCTATTAAACCCACAACTACCACCTCTTAAAATGCTATTTTCAAAAATATGTATCCTACCAAGTCACAGTTACCTATCATTTTATATTCAACACCAAATTAATTTCTAAAATCCGCTTTTAAACCTGAAAACCCCCTCTACCATTGTTACCGAATTGCTAAATTAACCCACTGGTTAGTTAAAATTGGACATAAATGAAATATTTGGCTTTTCCGAACAAGATTTCCGCTTATAAAACTAGTATATTTGGAAGCAAATAACCCGTAAAGATAACTATACGTTTCAGTTATTATCATAAATAACAAAAATAATTATCCACAAAAATTAATAGTCAATCAATGAATACACCTTCAACCGTAAATACAGCCATAATCCCACCACACAGAAGACCTTTAGAATAATATTCTACACAACCCTTCCCGGAAGTCGAATCGGAAATAACATTTGTACAATTCACAGCTTTCTAAAAATGACAAGACTACACATATGGCATCCAATTACTTCCGTCCGCCGGTCGTAAATTCCCTTTGATAAGCAGAACGATATCAATGATCCACCAAATGCCAGCCCCTCCCAGCGTCAATAGTTTACCTACTCCTGCAAAAACAATTTAAAAAAAGGTCATTGTTTTCTGAAACATTCATCCCATAAAGCTTTAGTGTCTTCAATTGTTTAATACCTGTTCCCGTATGTCCCAAACAGAACCTATCGATCCCAAGGAATCCGAGGAATATGCTGAATAATAAAGTAGACAGGAAGTAATGTCCACTATATTTCACACATGGAAATCCATACTTTAGAAACCTCCTTTCTCCATAACATTCAATTCCAGGTAGGACCTTGCATACCCTTGCTGTATGCTCGACCTCTTCGTACCAATCCCCACCCCACTACAAAAACAGATAAGCACATCGATAAGGTCACAAGTACCTAGTACTAGTACCTAGTCAAGTCAATTCAATTTTTCATGCGATGCATTTCATGGTATCAAACCCTTTACACCGAAATTATTGACCTTGACCTTGACCTACCTTGACACATCCATAAGTAAGCTTATCCCTTGCGGTAACATTCCCCTTGTGATCAATTAACTTCTCGCAGTCCACAAAGTCCAGCGGAAGATAAGTGCAGTTGACCTTTGGCCCAAGAGGATCAAAAGGTTCGGAATTATCCGTGTTTCCGAACCCCAAAGAGCCCCCACCCCCCAAAGCACCCTTTTGACCTACAACTAATTCCAACTGCAAGATAAGCACATTGATAACCACGAACTTTACCAATTGATTAAAAACACTCCTCCCTCCGCTTATCTTCTTCCATCTTCTTTTCCAAAATCTTTTACTAAACTCCGTCATTTTTTAAGGTCAGTCTGTACTTGTAGTGCTGGATGTGCAGCTTTATCATCCCCTCATTTTCCAAATATTCAACTTTTTTGACGCATTTTTTACTAAAAACACGAAATACAACAAGAATATTTCATTTTTTTAGTCAAATCCGCTATTAAATTTGGCGGAGTGGAAGTCCCAAATGGATCTAAACTTGTTCAAATAAAAGTTGTCACAAGACAGAAAAGATTAATAAAGTTTTGTAATAAATAAAGTAAAAAACCTTAGTTTTTTACTCGTTTTTTTTAAAAAACCTTAATAAAAACCTATTTAAGGTTTTGTCTGCCTATAAGTGGTAAGAAATAGGGGTTTCTGTCGGTCTCTCTAAACCACAATTTCCAGAAATATATGTAAGGAAAGGAGGCGTATTTATTATTTTATTTTATAATTTTATATTTTGTTTCGTTCGTTCTTATCCCTCATTATTTTTAAGAATATATAATGTATGCTAATTTCCGAACAATTATCCTTTTTTTAAATGTATTCTTCTAGTCGCTTTTAAAATGCTGAAACCCAAGGCACTTACCAAGGTCCTTAGCGAAGCTAATACTGGAGGGGTTGAAAATACATTGTAAGTTGCGTTTTGGATTATTCGTACTTCAGCGTTTAAAAAAGTGAGCGTTTGATGTTTTTTGAAGGTATTTTTGTTATTTTTGTTATTTTTTTGAAAATGAATTACAAACAGGTTATTGAATCGAGAAGGAGCATTATTGGCTTATAGCGGATATGGAGATGAGGATGCTCGAGTGACGGCAGCTATTGCAAGCAACATTTGGACCTGTTATGAAAAGGCTGGTAGGAATGCTCTTAATGATGACAAAATAGACATGGTACTTCTGGACTGTATGGTAATCAGCATTTTTATTCGGGATGATTTATTAATATAATAAAAGATTTAAGGGGGAGATACGGTATAAAAAAGTGGTAATTTGTAATTGGTTTTTATTACAACAGGAAGGTCGAGTGGCCATAACACAAGTTGCGAATTTGCTCTTATGCCTTTATGCAAAACAAGACACGGGATTTGGACTTTTGCAAGCAAAAACGAAAGCGTTGGTTGAATACTTAGATGAACCTCTTAGAAAAGTGGTCACGCTTACATAAAGTTTATAAAAGTTTATAAAAATAGAGCTATGGTGTGACTGTGATGTGATATTTATGGAGTTGTGTTGTGTTTGTGAGGCTAAAATATAAGAGCCAGCAAGCATTTCATGGACTTATTGACACGAAGAAGATTAATGTCTACGTATATTTTTTTGTGTGCTTGATACAGTAAATTCTTCCTCTATACTCCGACTCATAGACAAAGTATCACTTGTCTATGACTCCGACTCACTGTAGAGTCTTGCCCAAATATACATTCTTTACATTCGTCTTCGGTCTTTTAAATGGTTTTTTAAATGTCTTCATTTTATTGATGATTAAATGCCCTTTTTAGAATTTAATTTGTAACATAATTAATTATGTGTACTACAATAAATCCCTACTTAATAAATATATATGCAGCAATTACTTTGGAAGTTTCCCCTTAATTCCTTAAATTATTTAGTAGCTGTGTAAAGACACCACATCTCTTCTCGGCATTGATTGCGCTTCAATTTTCGATCCCAAGCTGAAACCAAGTTATCGTACTCGAAACGAGTTAGTTTTGCCAAAATTTCGGATTTGGGATATAGTGATATGGGTTAAAAGCTATATTAATGGCTAAGAGTTTCTTTTTGGAATGAAAGATACTGATATGATTATTTATTAGAAACAGCAAGAGCTTCTAGCTAATCGAGCTAGCTAGAGAATCTCATCTTCTAATTTGATTCTGGGATTGTATGGTCAGATTACAGAAGCAGTTGTATGATTTAATTATATTATTTATGATTATATGATTTAATATTCGCTTAAAATAGTAAGGTTTATTTTTATAGTTATATGAAGTCCAAGCATTTTCAAAAACTGGAATTTCTGAATTCGTTTAAAAACATAAACTGAAGCAGTGTGGCTATAAACCTTTCAACGAAACCTATAGTTAAATTTTTTTGTGGCTTTCTAAAAGCCTCATTCATCTGCTGATTAGACCTTGAACAATCATTTATTTAGCGATTTATTGCGCCAATGCGTTAGAGACATACGTGGAAACCCCTATCCGCATAGGCAAGCAGACACCCCCTCATTTCAAGTTAGCAACAAGTTAACTTAAATCTCGATTACACCCCATTTCATACTAGTTATAAGATTTTATAAAGGTGTTTTACTCAGCCTAAGGGGTGTCCCAACATGAATATTCGAGATTTTACCATCAATAACTTAAAGTTAGAAGAATGTTGTCGTTTGTGAGGGGAAAGTTGTTGGGGTGTCCACTATGACTTGGGCTAAATTTTCTGGAAGAATGTGTGGCGTTAGGCCTGGGAGTTGGGCTACTTCGCAAACATTCCAGGGGCCGAAAGGGTTCGTTTATCATGGTTTGGGTAGCTTAAAAGCAGTTTCTAAAAATTTTGGAAAAAGTGTGACCTTTTTGTGGGACACCCCTTAATTTTTTTTAAAAAAAAGTTCTTAAAAAAAGTACGACCTTTTTGTGGGACACCCCCTAAAAAAATTTTTGAAAACCGATTTGACACCCCCCTAGAAAAATTGAGGTTTCCACGTATGGTTAGAGAAATGGTTATAAAATTCTTTATTTTTATTAATTATTCCCTTAAAATAGTAACGTTAATTTTTATAGTTATACGAAGTCCAAGCATTTTCAAAAACTGGAATTTTAGTTTAAAAACATGGCACACAATGACCCCAAGTTGGTGCAGTTCTTCAGACCAACGAGCCTAAAATTAACAATGAAGAATTTAATAACCATTTCTTCAACGCTCAATGAATCGCTAATAAATGATTATTCAAGGCCTAATAAGTTACATGAGGCTTTAAGAAAGCCACGAGAAAGTTTAACAATACGTTTCGTTGAAACATTTATAGCCATACTGCTTCATTTTTAATGAATAATTTGTTATGGCCATGCTTGTCCCTCAAAAACCTGTATAAAAAGAAAAGGGCTGCTGCTGTAGCTTTTTATACACGATTTGTTATCAAAAGAGCTCTGACTCCAGCTTGTACTAAAGAAAGACACCCAAGATGCACGGAGCAAAATGGTTGCTGATACTCACGATTCTGTTCCTGACGTTCTTACGGATTGAGTCTGAGTCCACGTCGAATGAGTACGACGTTGGACAAAGTGGTGAGGGTGAGAAGTTATGAATTACATTTATTGTAATTTGAAAGATTATTTGGAATTTACACATTGGTAATTTAATTTTGAAAATCATAAATAGTAGTCCGAGAGCCCTTAATCCCTCCCTACATTTCCAATATCGCATACGCGGGGCATATACTGTTTTAAAATAATAATACATTTTCGAGATTCGAGCAAACAATCCGTATATTGGGGAAACTATTCAAAAGTGTCCAAATGAAGTTAAGGGTTGAGCTAGGAGGGTAGGAAGGAACATAAACCGGAAATTAAACGATAAATAGGGGCACAAGAATTGTGGTGCTTATGCTTACCCATATGAATTTAATTAAACCTTTAGTTTAACAAAAATATATTTCCTTACAGATGAGGATCATCCTTACCAGGGTAGAAATCCTGTAAATGGATGGAACTGGGTATACAATGGAAATGCTTCCAATTATGCTGATGATGATGGTGAGATTAAAGCATGCATTAATTACCATACATATTAACTCAACCGTATTACGTCAAGTGATACTTTTGGTAAATTAGAAGTTAGTTTATTCTTGGCTCAACCGATTCCGTTGATATAAAAGATATATTTTATTCTGGAGTGTAGATGAGGATGGCGGAATCACTGGTCGCAACGGTCCTTGCTTTTGGTTTGCATGTGAACGTGTAGGACTTTTGGGCGCAAAGACGTGCGTAAAAGCCTGCGATACCAAGAACGATAAGAAATGGTGTTGGCTTAAAGCGACTTGTGCTACTGGAAAGGATTGCCAATGTGCGAGCTGTGCGCGTCAGTGTTGGACGACATGGCCGGAAGGATAAGGATAATATCAAAGAGCTTGGAGATCTGGCCGTCAAGATAATTACTGTAGGCGCAAAAACAGTTGGCAGTTCCCAAAAATTGCCAATGGCAACAAATTTCGAAAATTGGTCAAAAAG
>JAQFZX010000870.1:0-42296 GCA_034682405.1 Hydroisotoma schaefferi
CCTGGTCACGCAAAAAAGTTCGCACTTTGAAACCTCATAACTCAAAAGTGTGCAAACTTGTGCAGCTAGTTTTTTTTGGCGAAAAGAAGATTTTTTGTTCTATTTTATGGTGGGTTTCACTAAGCTCCCCCGTGGAAACCCGATTTTTACATGTTATACGATGAAATCTCATTTTACGATTGAAACCATCGTGCACTGGTACATT
This sequence comes from Hydroisotoma schaefferi, assembly GCA_034682405.1. Classification (NCBI taxonomy): domain Eukaryota; kingdom Metazoa; phylum Arthropoda; class Collembola; order Entomobryomorpha; family Isotomidae; genus Hydroisotoma; species Hydroisotoma schaefferi. Next base: position 206 of record JAQFZX010000870.1, read on the forward strand.
GCAGATTGTAGTAGTGTAGTCTATAGCTGTAGGTACTAAAAATCACTAACAATTAAAACGTCCAATGGACTTGAACCGTAAAAAAAGAATAATAACTAGCTTGTAAATTCGGATACAATACAGGCTTGGATCTACATAAGTTTAGAGTTGGGTCTAATTGGATTCTGCCTTTAAAGCGATCTCAAGTCTTTGGTTATGGTTATGCAACATTACATCATTTGGGTCACATATAGCTGTAATCTGGAGAAAGTCTTAGATTAGCTTGAAGTTTTTTACAGGCAACGCTTATCCAGTCAGCACTTCTTTTAGTCGTCTTTTTTATTTATCTTTTTGTTGGGCCTGGAATGCACTTCTCCGTTTTTTGGCTCTATCTCATCATCTATATCGCTTTGAGTATTTAGAGATGAGTTCATTACTTCAACTGTGCAACGACGAGGAAGCCAACCTTTAGTACGACTTCTGGCGCCTTCGCTATCGGGTTTCCCATCATTAATTATTTCTCCGTATAGCCAATACCTAGACCCAACACGTACAAATAAAATTATCGCAATAATATACAATTATGGACACGAACGACAGATTACCTTTTCCATCGAGTGACGAGAACTCTGTCGTCTTTCTTCAGTGGAATTCTAGGCTCGTCTGAAATCGGCGGATGAAAGAAAACCCCAACACCCTTAGAAATTGGACACCATGAACCACCGTAATCTTCACTGACGCTGTATTCTTTCATTCTTCGTCTTTTGTCATTCTTCTGCTGCAGCTGCTCTGTCTGCATAAAATTGAATTCCAATTAAAAATTGCCAAACAAGCTACTGAACACATTCCAGCCCTAATAGTCTGTACTTTTTCATAGAATAAAGCTTTTAAAAGAAAGTCCTACCGTCATTGTGTACTGATCACAGCCTTCCGCGACCGGCCAATATATACCATCGCCCACGGGAGCACAGGAAAGGGTCAGAACTAGCCGAGCATTTAGTCTCCACCCAAGATTATATGGGTTTTTAAATGGAGGCAAGTGACAGCAAAGCCGTCGTCTAAAACTGGCTTTTTCGACTATCCACTCTTCGATTGTTGTTTCATTCCTCAAAACAACTTTCATCTAGAATTAATACCAAGCCCAATAATTTATTCACCAATTTAATTAATCCGTAACCAAACCAAAATTACGGAAATAAATGCCCGTAACCTAACCTGATAGTATAAAAGAACTCCCACTCCTAACACCACTCCGACGGCACACCCACAACTAAATACGCACCATACAAATCCATACAACCCCAAGTATACCAGCGGGGTGTCTTCGTATCCGTAATAAATGTAGTACGTCTACAAAAACAAATAAATTGATGGCTATTTTGGTAAGATTCATTTGGACCTCAACGTTCAATACTCATGCAAATTATAATTTTAACTCACCCTATAAGTAGCTCTGTACAACGAGCAAGCGAGAATTAAAGTAGCCTGAGAACATCCTATGACGGCTGAGATAAGGAAGAAGACAAAGTGGGCTTGGTTGTGATGCCCAACACAAGAATTAATCCAAGGACAGTGATGATCTAATTTCATAACACATCGACCACCTACAAAATATACAATTTTTAAGTCACAGCACAGCCTTAATGGTTAATAACTCTTTGAATATGCAAAATCTGACGGTCACTTAGGAGGATTTCTTACATTTGCGGCAATGATGAGCCCTCGGAGCTTTGTAACCTTTGCAAACCTGACAGAACTGTAAAAAGCTCTCAGCTTCTTTATCTCTCTGCAAAAGACCAAAACAAAACAAAATTACAAAACAACAAAGATAAGCCATTCACCCTTATCTTCGCAAAAGTAAATTACAGGTTTCCATCCCAAAGGAAGAACGCCCGGTCCATTCGACATAGCCGAGAAGAAGTTAAACATGACTAGACCACTGGAGACAAGGAATGACGTAAGTGATAACAACCCTCCAAGACTTTCATTCGGAGGCCACCACATCAGGGAGCAATAAATCACCTAAAATAATTAAAAATCTTATATAAAAATCCCCAAAAAAGACATAACCACACCCACAAAATAACCACTACGCCTCCACGCCATGCCAAAACGTCAACGACAACTCCAAATACAAACCAAACCCTACAATAAAAGCGTTATCAAAATATAAAAAAAACTTACTGCCAGAGTGATGGTCTTGATAAGAACTGCAATTAAACAAAAAACATAACATTACCCACCATTACAATTCACAATTTCCACCCTAAATCCTCACCCTTATGCCGCGGCTTCTACATAAATTATTTTTGACGCATACTTAACAGGGGAAGATTGAAGAAAGATACCCTTTTAATATGTAAAGGATAAGCTTGCGGCGTAATTAACGAGGGCGGCATATGGGCGAGGAATAAGGGTACGCTGTCCTCCTACCGTAACCGTACTCCTAAAATAATTCCCCTGGGGAATTACAGCTTGAAACGGAAGGTAGATCACATTTTTTTAAATTGAAGGAAAGTAGAGGGGGAATTATTTAGAGGGGCACTATTACTATTATTACAGGGGGAACTATTTCCAGAAATACGGTAATAGATGGTAAAATAACTGACCTAAAGTGCAGAGAGGTCCAACATGAAATAAACTGCAGATGAATTCCTTGTAACTCCGCATAATTGATGTCGATTGATTTCTTAACTTTATTGATTATTTTTTTGGGTTGGCCAACCCTCCGATTATTTTTATTTTTTGACGAATATCACAGAACATAAGTTTCTGAGGCTGAATTTCCTAAAATCATCCCGAAAAACAGGATTTACACCCTAAAACAGCCTATTTTGGAAGATCTTTAAATATTTAACTTTATTTTGTAGTTTTTTTAGTTGCAGAAATGATGGATTAATTGTACAAGTTTGTGTTTTTCCCTCTGAAGAATAAACGGGTTTTGGGGCGATGAAGAAATAACAAACTTGATTATTCCTCCAAACGTTCCTTAAAATGCAACAAAGTAATATAATGCTGCGAATGTGACTGACCGTATTGTCTCGAATAGTGTCCCCTCTTTAATAGTGCCCCCCTTAATTACTATTCTTAACCCCACAAGCTCCATTTAACTGTGTTAAATCCCCAAAAAAGTAATTACTGTCCCCGGGCGGTATTCAAGACAATACGGTTAGTTAGGTGGTAAGACCCTTAGTAAATAGATCCCTCGAGGTAGGTACCAGTAAATCCGTCCCTTATTTCTATTAATAGGTCCCTAAGAACCCAATTAACTGGAACTACTCTAGGTTCAACAAATTCCAATTTGAAAAAAGTGTTCAAAAAAGTTTAAGAAAAAACACAGATCCGAATTTTTAATAAAATAATTTTTCTACCGTTGCATTTAATTTTAAAAACTCTCTGGATCCTAAAAACGCACTCAGCTTACCGTATTTCCGGAAATAACTCCCCCCGGTATAACTCCCCCCTGCAAGTGAGACCATTGAAAATTAACTCCCCCGGGGAAGTAATTTCCAGAAATACGGTACTTTAAGTATAGTGCAATTTTAGGCTTCAAAATGTTTTAAAAATTAAGTTCCAAAACCACGGTATACTTTAATTTTATGAAGCTAATTCATGTGGGAAATAAGTGGATTATGAGTAGGATGGGGGTGGCTGAATTTCGAGTGATTTTTAATATTATAAAGTTACATAAATTCTGCATTTTTGGGGGACAGGGGGACGAAAAGTAAAACGAGGGTTTAAGCTTCTGTTTGCTAAATGTGACCATCTAATTTTGATGGAAATAGGGAACTATTTATAGTAGATTTTACCATTTAACTTTGGGTTTACTCAATCAATATCTAACTATACATGTGCATGTGTAAATTATGCTTTATGCATGGACATGTTATTTGTATTCCAAGATTTTGAATAAACTTGTAAAAGTAATAGAGGGAGAGAGCTTTATTTAGTTATGTTTAATGTGAACAGAGTAAAAATCTGTAAATCGGGGATTCTATATTATAAGTTCAGATTTTTCTCATTATTTTTCAGTTATGAATCTATCTACAGTCGCATTGTAGATGACTTTATACTTTTCAGGTAATAAAATAAATATTTAGGCCACAAAAGTAATCTGTAACTGCTACTACACGAACTACAGGTTCACACCCCAATCATTACAGGGTATGGTTTGTTTATTTTTTTGCAATTCTTACGTACAATAAAATTACAGCTCATTCACAAATGTGTTTCTTTAACTAAAAGTAATAGTAAAAGTTAGCATGGATGGGCTGAGGATGCGAGATGGGATGAGGCTACGATTTATGTGATTTTTATAGTAAAAGACGATCTTTTCATGCTTATAGTTAGAAAGGTAAGTATTAACAACTGGTTGTGTTGGTTGGATGGTGTGTACACCGCTACTGATAATGAGAGATAACATCCCAGCTCAGACAGACAGAGAGGTGTGTGTCTATTTTTAAAGACGGTTTCGTAGACGGCCGTTGCCCTAAAAAAAGTACGTAGTAAAAAATCCGAAAACCCCGAGTATTTCCCTTTACAGCCAAGTTAGTTAATTCAGAAGATGCTCTGGGGAAATTTTGCTGGAAATAAGTTTCTACTACTAAAACTACACATTTTACCAGAGTCATTCAGAGTTGCATTTCTTTTCATGGGAAAAATATAAAGGGATTTCCGTAATTTAGTTGACGAATTTTCGAAAAATATTTGACATTTTGTAAGCTTTTTTAGTAAATGATGCAAATTAACTTCATAGTTTGTGCTGATAAGGCGCATTTTATAAGGGTACCCTTTCAAGGGGACCTTTCTCCCCTTTTAATCAGGGATACTCAAGTAAAAGCTTACAAAATAAATCTGTTTGTTACGTTAGCCTAACGATTGTAAAATGCATAAATTTATTAAATTATCACTCCACCCACTTTACTTCATGTTATGCGATCGGATAGTAAAGAGTGTTTATTAAAAGAACGGCCCCACTACTAGCAGTAAAAACTTCCTATGAAATGGATCCATTTCATGCATTTGCTCTTCTTCGTCAAAAGTAGTAGTAGTAGTGCATGCAGAACATATCCCATGCAGATCTTATCTTTGCCGTTTTCAAACGCATCTCAGCTCTGATGTGCAGTTTATAACTAAAAGGACGATATCCAGGTCTCAGCACAGCCAGCCAACTCTTTCTAATACAGTCTTCCGTCGTATTTTAAAACTCTAGCTCTTTAAGTAGGTGTTGGATAGGGCTGGAAATCCCCGAGAATTCGCCTAACTTATTATGAGACAAGACGACAGTCCCGAATCCGACTTTGATTTTGAAAGACCGATCCGAATCTTGAATCGAGTGCTTTAACTGGTAGCAGACATTTTCTAATATAATATACTGCACCACTTTCCTAACCAAACCAACCTACCGGCTTACCCTCAACTTTAACCATTTCCTACTTCGTCTATGTATTACTTTTACATACATTTTTTAAAACCCATCAATATTTTCCGGATCACTTAGCACTCTAACCAATACGCTAGGTTCAACCGTTCTCATAAGCGTAAAAGCCCTTTGTGAGTTATCAACCAAACTGTCCCAACCGAATGTAAATAAATTCTAGGTTGTTCCGTTTTTATTCTGGATTTTATACCGGTAGATTAAATGCCTTTGTGATTTACGTTTTTTTTCATATTCATCTTTCATTTAATAAAGAGTATTTAATAACTTTAGTTTTCATAACAAAACTTTACGTGACTTTATTCATATTTCAACGAGTTAAAAGGAAGAGAAAGTGAAATATCCAGGTCGTATGAATTCTAAAAGGTGTAGCATTAAAGAGGTGGACAGCTAGTTGGATCGGGTTTGCATGGATTATTATGAGGAGTAGTGTCAACTAATTGCTGAAACATTTGAGGGGATTTCATCGGTTATCTGGAGCTAATAGAGTGATAAATCTGGTTGTTCGTTATTTGCTGTTGGAATTGATATGGACTCCGAAACTAGTGGTGGGAGTGCCTGTGAGACTAGTGGGGGTGAGGCTGCAACAGGAGCTGCTGGGGCTCCTTGGAGGTACGGATAAGATTTGGGTTCTATTAGCATTTTGCTACCGTTTCATAGATGCATAAAAGGCCATTTTTCATTCTCGTATTCGTTAAAAATCCTCAAGATACTATTTTCTGCCTTTTACTAACTTTACAATTCAGTCAATGATGACGAAATCCTGTTATTGTACAAGCATTAAGTATGCAATATTTCAATCGAAACGCAGTTTGAAACTGCATTATTTGCCGAATTGTCTAATTTTTGAATCTACTATGGCATGTTAATTTATACCATATTAGAAAAAATTAAAAAGTCGGCTTTAAATACTCCATTAATAGACAGATCAACCTGTGGGACTTGAATTCTGGTCCGGATTCCAGATTCCGGAGGCCAGTAGTTTCACTGTTCTAATATGTATTCCAATTACTGACAATACTGGCAGGCACAAAAAACGAAATACTAAATTTAAAACACTAGCCCAGTAAAACTAATTATGCCTAGCCTATGAAGCATTGCACGACCCTTATTGCAATTGAAACTTCAATTAGTTTTGGGTTTGAATATGTGGTTTACAGTTATATACTCGAACCCATTCACGCATCTACATAACCAACATACAGATTACAGCCTATTCAACTTTCATTTTCATTGTTGTGTCTTTAATTAACCCCATTAACCACTTATTTGTTAAGCAACCCAAAATGAGAGCATAGGGAAATACCAAAGAATTCATTAAACCTAACTTGACGATTGATGATTTAAAGAATGTTTCTTTTAACGATGTCTTCCCCAATTTTTCCGCTTTAAAAGTTAAACTTGTATTTATCTCTAAGCCCATGTTAACAAAAACCATCTGCACTTCGGCTTTAGTTAAGAATTAAATATTCTTTTTTTTTTCAAGTATGTCTCGGGGGTTAAAAGGATGCGTTGTTCTACTTTTATTTTATGAGCTCTCCGATTGTAAATTATTGGTCTGGTCGGCAGGCGGATGTTGTAAAATATAGTTGATTGAACTGCTTATGCATAGGATCGTATTTAAATCCATTCCATGATATGCTATTCGATCGAATGACATTGAACGAGGAACTCTGCGTAAAGAGAGCTAACAGGTCTAAATCTCTGGCTAACATATAATTTATTTCACAAGACATAAAACCCATCCTCTAATACCTAAAGCTGGGTGAAAGGCCAAGTTTCGAATACAAATAAAACCTTGAATAATTGAAAAATACTATAGAAAGATCAATATTGTTGGTGTTAGCCAATACGCCCACATAGGCTGATTAATGTGTTCCTATTTCTGTTATCCGTCAATGTAATGTCCTTAGATAACACCAATACCATTTAGTTCTTCATGGTCATTGATTATATTTAAAAACTGCCTTGACATCCAGACCGATTTGCCAACTTATTTTTTCTTCTGCTTTCTATACCTTACCTAAAATACTAAATATGCCACCCAATATACTGTTCCGCTTTCAAAAAATCCTCTTACTGAAAAGGCAGCTGCCCTTTTCAATTAAAGTTACATTTGAAACGGTTGAGTAGGGTCCAATTAGCATCTCATTGATATCATACCAACGACGGATATTAGATTATACTTACTAGCGAGTTAAGGACAAATTCCAGCTTAGCTGGCATAAGAGCATGTACTAATTTTTTGATTGTTTTGAATAGTTCGCATACTTTGGCGATGAGGGGATGAAATTACTACATCAAATTTAAGTTTCTTGGTGATAGCAATGTACCATTAGTAAAAAGGAAGCTGGGTCTATGTATGTGTCATTCGCTTATTGAGAAACCTTGCATTGCAACAACACCCACGGAACGATAGATTAAGAGACCCCATATCATCTTCACTTGGCTGTTATGGAAGGGGGAGCAAAACGTGTGAAAAAGGAGATTGCAAAAATGCAACTCGGACTAAATTAACGAGCAAAAACCCACGTCACATCAACATTCAACATTGGCAAGGGCGGATGAGATCATCGGAGACTTTAATATAGCTTATCATAACATCATGCATCATCATTATCGCATACGATACATTTTCGTAACCACTACTGGAGTATGCTAAATAAATGGTAACTTATGCTATTTAGCTGAGAAGATGAAATATTTTGACCATGGTTGACATCAGATCAGAGAAACCGTGCCATTAACGAACTGTCTTATTGCTATAAATGTTCTTTATACTATGTGGTGTATTAGGAAATTTCTTTTTATGAAAAATAGACCCAGCGCATTTTATTTTTTAAATAGTTACAGCACTTACTCTTGTCCTAGGGTATTGCCTGCTGTTTAAACCGAGTCAGAATTATAAATTGACTGTTTCAGAATAAGGACACTTGCCAGTCAGATAGATGCATCGTTATGTAAATAAATGTATTTTTTAAATGATAATGAAATGATCAATCATGAGAATGAGGATCTAAACTAACCGTCAAGTTGTCTCAGAACTCATTTCAATGAAGTAAAAACCGGTTGTGTAGATGGTTTATATATAGTTATATTTAATTGAAACTTTAGAACTGACAACTGAAATGAGAAGCCCGGATTTTATAGGATTAATGGCAATTGTAGTCTGAAGTTGTATAGTAATGCATCTATTAAGCTATTGACTAATGGATATCTCCATCTCTAATGAAGTTACAAGTTCTGTTCTGATCCGATTCGAATTTGGGTAGGTAGGTTTGTAATACAACAAGATGAGGGGGGAAGATAAATAGGTTACCTATTCTTTTTCGTTGCATCATTTAATATGACTACATATTTCTTGGGGATTTTCTTTGTTAAAGCTTCTGTCTAAGCCTAAGCAGATTAGTCATTCATGCATAGATAGGTCCCTTCCATGTCACTCTTTTACTACTAGGTACGGTACTACTAGCCTACGATTAATTGTTGTCTACACAATATAAATGCCAAATGCACTCAAATCAGGTTTCTTCTCTCGAGTTTCATGCACCCGCATCAGATTAACTTACGCCGACTTTATACAAGTCAATTGGAAGAGATAGGCAGTGATTAAACATTGCATTTATGCCAGACGCATTAGTTTTACAGGCTCCATTAAGGTTGAGATGGGTCGTCATTTACATGTGGTTTTTGAGTTGAGATATGAATCTCTCGCATCTTTTGCCAACAAGAGCGAGTATAAGTAAATGTAAAGGAAAGAAGGTGAACTTATTTCCATTTCCGCCAATTCTTCATTTTACGTCGGTAGTCAGCTCAAATCTGTTGATCTTGTCGTTTTAACATTTAACGCGAATGCTGACTCAGCGGTTGGGTTCACTTTTACCATACTTTTGCAAGAGTTATCATAGTATGCAGGAGTTCGCAAGGATGGACAAAAATGCATGACATGATGACGTAGGCAGGTTTACATAGTGGGAATGACCAACGTGAATTCTCTTTAGCTTATCTGATAGGATGACTCCATTAGTTGGTTAATCGGCTTTGTTGTTCATTCTTGTAGTTTGTGAAGAGCTATTGCTATTGCTAGTTATTTAGTTTACATTTCTAACCTTAAGAAGTTTTACTGTTTCTTAAGAGGCTTAAAAGCTGACATAATAATTTATTGATCTCCAATTGCACATCTAATTTGTAACATTCACGTAATCTTTCTTAACTTACTTACAAAGGCTAGGCAGAAGTAGTGGTATGTTCTCTTAAGAAGTTACCAGTTCACAACCAGTCATCTTGAACATTTTGTCAAGTCAAGCAAAAGTTTTAAAGAAAGATTCCTGCAGAGATCTGCAGCATCCAGAAAACTATATTTCGTAAGGTGAGTTTCATTTTGCAGTTAAAGATGCTTTGTTTTTTTTTATAGTAGAGGAAGTAATCTTAGAAGGATCCTTGTAATCCATCCAATGCGAATATCATAAAGTATTTTATTGAATAACTTTAATGCATAAGTGTATGCTAGAGTAACTTAAGTGCATGAAATGATTTATCTTCCACCGTATTTGGGCAAAGTTTTGTGACAGTGATTAACTTTATTCGTGGTAGGAACTTCCAAAGGAAGTCCTTGTGAAACGAAACTTTCTTCGTATCACTCAAGCCCGACCTAAGAAGATGGCATAGGCCATTTAACAGGTATTTTTAATAATTACAAAATTGTCAGATCAAGTTCAATTTATGGGCATTTGTTTAAAGTAAAGTTTTCGACTTGGCCAACGGAAGTCCAAGAATTTGTAATAAATGTCCTACGACATCATTATTGATCGGAAGCTACTTTTTTAATTCAGCTACGGATGTAGAGTACTTTGAACAGAGTTTAACATCATCAGAAGTGACGTCTACTTCCTACCTAGCAGTGCTAGGCTAGCAATCTACATTATTAGTCACTTACTCCTACTTTCAATGCATTAAAAGTGCATAGCATTTTGATCATGGCGTAAACAGAGGATTCCAATGTTAACTTTATCTGCACAATGTATTAAAGTTGTAGCTCTAGTTTATAGTAATCGAATTTAATATCTCAGTAAGAGGTACCTACCTAGTTCAATAGGGTACCATCCATTCTGACCTGATGTTCTGCATTATGCAAAGCTCATGGCAATTTTCATACCCGATTTGGTGGCGACGAGGACGAATGCAAAACATAAACGAAATGATAAAGCCGCAGCAGTGTATCCTCCTCTCTAAAGTTTAAGGACAAGCGACCAATAATTTGTTTCTAGTAATGGTAAATGTTGAAATAAAAATGTCCTGTTCTCATAAAGTCATAACCAAATAGAGAAGTGAGTGAGACTGAATGGCTCTTTTGAATACAATAATATATCGCAACAATTCATCTACTTCCACAGCACTTTAATAATAATCCAAGTTCAGCCTTCACTTTCCTGTTTTCCATTTAGTAAAGTACATTTCATGCTATGCAAACAGTTTGTACAAAGTTATCGCTTGGATAGAAGAATCAGAGATTCAACAATTGTAGTTTTACTGATATTACTATTTGCAAATATTTTAAGTGTGATAGTCTAATTTTGGATTCAATTTTAGTTAAAGAAGTTAAATATCTAAAACGTGACCAATGATAAACTACGAGCTATCACAATTTTTATTAAGTTTAATATTATCCAGAAACCTGCAAGAAAGTTTCAAAATTATTCTATGGTAAAAAATTTAAAATAAAATTGGGCCAAGTATTTATTTTAATTATTAATGAAGATTAAGACATCGCACAGAATGAGCACATTTCCATGTATCAATTTAATTAATCCCGTTCGCGTTCGGGCCCATTACTCTCAGTGACTAATTATTCGACAAATAATTGTCCCAGTAAATATGTTGGATACAGTCCCATTCCAGCTCTAGTAGTCGGTAAAAAATCTGGATAGTAAAACAACGGTCTTCATTCAGATAGAAACCTATTTTTATGTGATTGAGAAAAAAAAATCTAAATAAGCTATAAAAAAAGTTAAAACCTTTCGTTCGTTGCGTCGAGGTTAAGGTTTGATAGCTAAGCTAAGTATAGTCTGAGTTTCGATCTTATTTAAATGGCTTGTGTTGTTGATATTGGTGACATTTTTTCGAAAACAACTCTGAGTAGATTTTAATGGTTTTAGCTGTACTTTAAAACAACACTACGGACTTCTCATCATAGTACATACCTATACGATCGAATGATTTCATCTAAGGATGAACGTTCCTTCTGTTTGAGTAAGTAAATTATGGTGTAGATCTGCCTAGTCTGCATGTGTGGGTTTTGTTCTTCCACACATCTGCTTGTCGTTAGTAACTATTCAGCTAAAAAGTTAAATTTTATTCGTAACTGGATTGAGATTATAGTGTAATTCCCATTAAGAATATATCCATCGTCGTAACATAAAGATTTGTAGGTAGACAGCCAGAAAAACTATACAGGGATAGGGACATGGAAACAGACGAGTGACACTAGTTCACTTCTTCGGGTTATTCATTAGTCGGCTAGTATCCCTCTTCTGCAAAAGAGTACTTGTAATTTTTTTGGTAGATAATTTTTTAGCAGTTTTTTCCTTCATTCATTTTTAGGTGGAAGAGGACAGGTTTAAGGCTAGAATTTGAAAAGTGGGAAACAACTTCCGACCACCATTTCCTTTTATAATTTCCCTACGAATCCGTGTAATAAATTGGTACGACCTCGAGCTTAGCTTGGTTGTAGTGTTGGTTGAGAGAGTTATGAGACTCGTCGAATAAAATATGTGTGGAACTGTAAGAGTGTAAGTTTCAGTAGGGTATGAAAGAGTAAGGAGATTGCGGAATTGCAAGAATACGCTGGGTGGGTACCGAAGATTTTCATAAAGATCGGTAATTGAATTCATGTGGAACACTTTTGGGGGTTTGGCTTCTCATAATGCGTGGAAAGCGTCATATTTACGTATGATATTTGGATTATGACATTATAATCTATTGATCTGTACAATGCATAACCTAGCAAAACACTTGCATGCGTATTTTTTCATTAGTATTCCTGCATTATATAAAAAACTATAATTAATTAAAACCTTGGAGAAAACTCCTTAACATGATGCATAACATTTTGAATAATTCTATCAACTACCTCTAATAAATGTCTAAACCCCTCATTAATTATAATTTTTAACTAGACGTGTTGATTTGCGTGCGTTTGAACTACTAATTAACTGGAGAGGATTTGTCACTACAAAAAACCAATACAACCTACTACACTAAGCTTTTTGGCCAACGTAACTTGGGATTGGAAGTGAAAGATGCCGGTGGTACAAAGAGTCCAACTTCCCCAGGGGATGATCCACGACCCAAAAACTGGACAATCTAAAGTGGACCCCAATGACCCTCGGGTCAAGAAACTAGTTTACTCCGTGTATCGAGACATGCTCACAAATTACAGCGACGATGCCACAAGTTTTATTAACTCACAAGACCCTTCACAAGTTACACAAGACTATGGGGTGGGACCTCTTCTGGAAAACCTGGTGTAAGGCTTGTCACTACTAATATGATTTTAATATTTAATTCATTAATTAAGCGTGGATTAATGTTTGCTTTCGTGGGTTTAATATTGGATTGATAATGTTTGTCATATCTGAACTGAAACTGAGAGAATTATATCAACCAAATCTCTTGTTTTAAAACATGTACTAATCTACCTTATGTTGATGTAACAAACAGAAAGTTAGATTGTCTAAACGAACATCTAAAAGTTAACTTTAACTATCGTCAATTTTTTTCCGTAAATCCTTGGACCATTTTTCAAAAAGAGTAGACTTTGTAACAGAACATGTACTCTTTCTACCAACTTGCGTGGTAGTTTGATAAAAATATGATATGAGAGCCAACTAAGTCAATGACACTGCTTAAGTGGGATTAGGCATCCCATCTAACTTTAACCTTTTGTTAGTTGTCGTTGTCGAAATTGAAACTGAATTATATGCGAACTAACCTTGCGTTCTCAACCTCAATATGATGGAAATTGGCCACAACGTTCCATACAGGGTTTTACTTCAGGACATAGAATTGTTGGAACATCGAAAGTTAAAAAATTAGTTGGATAATCTTAAGTGCAGGCATAAGTTAAGCCTTTGTTGTACAGAGAGATTTTTGCTTCTTACTGTATTCAGGGTTGTCTCGAGTTTTTTCGTCTACTCTTCGCTCATGTTATAGGACAAGTTAGAGATGCATTAGTTCAGTACAGCTATTATAGGGATGAGATAGTATTGGTATGGTCGCCAAAAAGTAGATACCACGTCCAGATTCAGTATTCATGGTGCATTCATGGGAGAGTATAGAAAATCATTGTTTTAAGACGTTTTAATGCTAAGAAAAAAAAGAGCTCTGGCTTGCAGTCAAATATAAAAACAAAAAATCAATTAGCTATGCATTTGGAAGTTTTTGACTTCGAGTTATTGACGTACTTCATTGGGACTCGCGAGCTTGACAATTCATGAAGGAATATAATGTACCTAGTAACCCACGAGCATATCGTTTTGAGGATAAAATACTGAACAATTTCTTATCATAAATGTATGAAACCTCAATGCACATAGTTGTTTCTGCGTTTACTTGAGTCACTGTCAATTTAAAACAATGACAACTACAAGGAACTGTATGGCGATGTCGTATAAAATAACAATTGAATGAAAAATAACCTCGCTAAATCAACAATGTTATTTTATTTAATAATCAACTGCTCATTCATATCTTGATGATGAAACATACGATAAGAAAAGAACGTCTTATCAAGACTATGGGGACCTTTCACGTTTAATTATGCATAATGTTAAATTTAAAAAATTCCTACTAATGTTAGATGATGCAAAAATAGAAGAGCGAAGATTGCTACTAAGAATAATAGCAAGAAAAACCAATGTCATTGTAATTATTTTATGGCTTCTTTTTTTTATTCATGAGTGACGGTTAGTAATGCAAAGCTTTGTTTCAATTTGTAGACGAGGAGGGGCTGTGCAAACTGGGGGTGGCAGTGGCAACGGTAACGCTGGTACTGGACCAACTGAGTCTTCAAACAATTCCTCGACAGGTTGGCAGTTTATTGTGTTTTCTTTTTATTGATTGACAATAATGCGAGATCAAACGACATGGTCTTAAGAATATAGGAAGCAGTTATGCTAGGATTGCAGATCACATCTTGTACAATATTATTGACTTCAAAGAAAATATACGCAATGCTTAATCTATATTATATCCGAATAGAGTACAAAAACAACTCAGTCCTTCCGGTTAACTTTTAAGGCTAATAAATCTACAGGAAAAAGAACTCAGTATCTTTCTGCATAGAGAATTCTTTGGTGTATTGTTAACCGTACCGTAGTGGTATGCTTAATGTATGAATTTGTATGGAGAAGCGCTTGTTAGAGGTAGCTTGATTCTTAATGATGAAATTCTAGCTGTTGGACCTAAATGATCTAATTAATTGCTCAATAAACAGGTTGCTCAATGCCTCCTCCACCCCCACCTCCCCCGATGGCTTCACATGGAGCAATTCCGGCAGTTAGACTGAATACTGAGGTGACTGAATTTAATTAAAAAATGCTTCCACGTTTCCACGTTAGCTGTTCTAATGATTGCAATTGAAATCTGTAGATCGGTCCTAGAGATAAAGGCCCACCGATGGCCTTAGCAAATGCCATGATGAAAGACAAGAAGCCCTTCACGTACACGCCAGGAGGGATAGATCTATCTGAAATCCGAAGTCCCCGTATGGCAAAACGCCTTCAGATGAACGCAGCAGCTGAAGGTGTGACTTCAGTTCCTCAATCTCAACACGACCGTCCCCAAGTGACCCACCATGCCACCCTCCCACCTGCAGCTATGGCTGCTATGCAACCTCAAATGGCCGTATCGGTCTTTCCTCAAGGGGGCCTGAACCCTAATCAACTTCATCGTACCGCTAAACCCTCTGATTTCACTGATGGTTCTAATGGAAGCGTCGCTGCTAATTCTAATAATAATACATCCGCTGGTGGTTCCGGGGGTAAAAGTTATAATACTCCTAGTTCAGGAGCCCCACCACCACCCCCGTTAGCTGCATTCATGATGGCCAATCTTCCCCATGCTTCCCATACATCGTACAATAATGATTCGCCCACAGAATCTTCGCCTAATAGCAGTCAAAATTTTTCGTCACCACGTCCAGCTGCTTATGGCAATAAAAGTCCGGTTCCGCCCCCGCCTCCAGAACGAGGATCAGTGCCAATGTCATCACCGCAAACTCAACCAAGGATTGAATCTCCACGTCCAGGTTCTAGCAACTCTAGCAACTATCCCAATTACCCAGAGCCGGATCGGATTTCGCCCGTACGAAGTACTCCCGTCAATAATAACAGTCGCCAACAAGCAAACACTAGCAGTAGTAGTAACGCTGGGGCTACTCATGTCGGCACTGGAAGTATTTATATCCCCCCGATATCTTCACCCACGGCTTCTAATCCCAAACAGCCTGCATCCTCATCAATACCAACTTCAAGAGTGGATACTCCTTCAGAGCAAAAACCACTGGGACAGGATCATCAAACCAAGGCTCGGGCAGCTAGCCAACATCTTGGATCCATTTATATCCCACCGGTGGAACAGAGACCGAGCGTTTTTTCTGCTCCTACTAATCCCAATACTCCATCATCGGCAGGATCATCGCCGTCTGTAAATACTCCAAGGACTCCACAACAACAAGTCCAATCACCGACATCAGGCAGGTCTACCCCTCAACTCAATAAGGCCCCTACTCCTTGGATGAACTCTTATAATAAAATGGGCAATAAGCAGGCCGAAAGTCCTCCTTATGTTAATCCAGAAGTTAATATGACTCCTTGGGGAGTGGTTTCAGGACCTCCTCCCGGGATGGGGGGTTCTGGACCTCCACAACAGGGGGTAGTTAGGACAATTCCTATTGCGATGGTTAGGGATGATCAAAATGCTTTTTCGAATTTTGGAAATATGCCAGTTGGGGGACCTCCTAGTAGTGGTGGGGGATCGAGAGGTCCTCCACCTCCGGGGGGCATGGGACAGAAAGCCAATGCGGCTGAACATTTGGGACGAGTGATCCCTATTCAGATACAAAGACAAGAGTCGCAGCATCGAGACCAGCAAATTGAAGCTCAGCAGATGCACCAAACACAACAGATGGGCAGAACTATTCCGATTCAGGTTAATTAATAGGGCGAATCTTGAAATTGAATGTTGAGTTAAACCTGCTTTCGCTTGACCTATTTGGGAATATTGTTTGGGTCACGTATATGGCTTCTGGCTTACTATCCAAAATAAAAGCATTTAATTAAGATGTGCTTCAATCCGGATCTGTGTTGCTCATGTAAATCTTTCATGAATGACTTAGTCTGAGTAATAATAATTAACCAATAGGTTGAAGGTAGACAAAGACCAACGCCCGCAGGCCCCGGATCCGCTGCAGGCAAACGTGTCGGCCCACCCGGGTATAACAATCCAATGGGACTGTATTCGAGTCAAAACGCTGCAGAAGCTTATCAGCAGCAAGCTGGAGAACTAATGTCAGGAGTTCAAAAGTACGCTAAGACTAATTACCTAAACATGCATTAATAAACGCCCTTTGTTCTCAGTTTAAAAACATTTCCTTCGTTTCAGTATGTCTCTTGGGAATGAAAGTCCTAGGATGGAGCCCATCCAGTCCAAGTCAATGAGAGTCATACAACAAGCTGCTGAAAATGGTAACTGTTCCAGAAATGTGTACTCTGTGTAAACTATGTGCCCCTTGAAGACCCCGTGAAATCTTTTTATGATTCTTGACCTTTTATTAAAAAAACGCATCAACCCTGTTTTTGGAAATGGATCCATCCTTTCTTACTATTTTAATGCTTGTTTTTCTCTTGGATTTGCCAGTGCTAAGGAAGTAAAGTTGCCTCGAAGTACCTACCTATTGTGTTTCAAAATCCATGGGATCCATTCTACGCGGAGAATGTAAACTCCGTTGTCAATCCTTTTACTTCAGTTGTAACTACTTTCAAACTCTTATCCTGTACTTTACCGATGATCATGAATATGTAAACTCTATCTTACTGAAGTTGCCTGTGTATCTGTGTACATCATGCATGGGTTTTTTTTATAAATGTTCTTCGAGTGTTTGAGCTATCCAGTTTGCAAATATACTTTCTTCTGAATTCGTATCTTTCCAATTTGTTTAAAAAGAGCTTCGAAGGTTAGAAGAGATACAGCTACAGCGTAGAATGGATTCCATGGAGGATGACAAACGCGTGCTGGACTTATTCCGAGAGCAAGGTCTAGTTTCTTGATTTACAAGTTTTTTTTACCCTACACAAAAACATGCAACATGGTCAAAGCTAAAGCCCCTGACTGCATGAACCTAAAATGATCCACGTACCAACACAGCCAGTAAAACAATTGTAGTTCATGTTGACTTCCGTAATTATAACACTAAAATCATTAAAAACAGCGGATGAAGGGTCATCGTTACACAACACAACAGAACCGCGGTTCCGCGGAGGTCACATCCCATCCAAAGCCTTTAGAACGCTACAAACAACCCTACCCAATGCTGCATCTAGTCCTCAAGCTGAAGCTGGCAAAAAACAAACACAGCCAAGTAATTTTGCTTTTAATCACCCTAAATCCAAATGCTTTTTTCAGTTCCAGAGTTTTTACAAATCACCAAACAAATAGCTATTTTATACTATTCTACATTAAACCGGAATGCTTTATCTTATTCAGGTTATCCCAATCAAGCGTCCGGAGGTCCAATAACGCATAATATTCAAATAAGGATGTCCCCAATGTCACCGACACCCCTTCAGCAGCAAAACGAAGCTAGGCTTCCACCTTCGGAACAGAAAATAACTGAGCCTAAAAAGTACATGGGAGGAAATATCCCATCACGCTCATTTAAAATACTCCAAGCAATGACGGCCGAGGATGACCCTAATGGTAAGCATTCATTATTTTTGTACTTTTCTTCGTAATCCTCCACAGGTTTCTAACCAAGGGTTTCCTTCATGCTTCAATTGTATATAATACCGAAGGATCGACCTATTAAAAGCTCAATATTTACTCTCTGTAGCCCTGCAATTGCCTCCAAGAAATATTAAATATTCCGAAATTCTGGCCATTTACGTTAAAAAGATTAAGCAAATGGATTAAAAATTAGCTTTTATGTTTTCATGAATTCTCCAGCCGTGGATTCATCATCTTCCACCGCTACTACTCCTAGCTCTCCAATCCCTAATGATAACTTCCTAAACGCTTTATCAAACAGTTTTGTAGAAAGTCCTTCCTCGACATCGCTAGAATCCTCTGGGGACGATGACACGTCCTCAACCTCCTTGCCTTCCTGTCCATCCGACAATGCTATAGCTGACCCTAACTATACCTACGATCCTTCCTCAACCATGGACCCTTATTCCTACATGTCTTGGTATTATTGGTGGTATTACGCTTCCTGCTATTGGGCAGGGTATGACATGACAGGTTATGAGTACCCCCAAGGGTGGGACCCCAATTATCCCTACTACCCGGCAGAATTTTACTCGGAAAATTATCCCGGGGAAGAATATTATAATTTAAGTAGCGCTGATAATGATAATGATAGTACTTCTACTAATGGTTGTCAGGAAGTTTATAATGAGCCTGGAACCGGAGCTCTGCAAGGAAATACTACTGCTACGGTAGATAGCCAAGTGAGAATGATTAACTCAGAGAATGGAGAGTTATCCAAAATAGTTATGGAAGCGGAAAGTAGCCCAAAGGCTCT
The DNA here is from genome assembly GCA_034682405.1 of Hydroisotoma schaefferi. Taxonomy (NCBI): domain Eukaryota; kingdom Metazoa; phylum Arthropoda; class Collembola; order Entomobryomorpha; family Isotomidae; genus Hydroisotoma; species Hydroisotoma schaefferi. The sequence continues at coordinate 19,420 of JAQFZX010000870.1, forward strand.
TGGGTACATCTTAACCACTAAACGTAATGGTGGACTTAACGTAGGTACTAATAATTTGACGACGGATGCCTGTGATGAAAATAATGATAATGATGCCAGAGAGTCTGAAGAGGAATGTTATTGGAGTTGTGGTGAGGAACAGAAGGTGATAGAGCGTGAGACTGCTGACAAGACTTTAGGTAAAAATGCCCTTAAAAATTATAATACTAGTGAGTATAATGATAGTAAGGCTAGGCCCTATGCCAATAAAAGTAAACCAAGTACCTTCAACGGCAACGAAAACTACGACTACGACGACGACTACCACAAGTATAGCCAAACGACTGAAAATAAGCTTACGGGAGGAAATGACGACTATTATGGAATCGGAAATGATCACGAAGGAAGCTCCAACTGCAATGATTATGGAAATGACTTAAACACTAATCCAAAAGTTGATGGAAGTAGTGAACCTGAGAATCTTAATTTTAATCAAAACTTGAATAAAACTAGTAATCAAGAGGAGGAGGAAGATGATGAAGAAGATGAAGAGACTGAGCCAGAAGATGATGACGAGGAAGGGGGTGCGGTTGGAATAGTTGAGGAACCAGATACACCAACATCAGAAGACTCGGATGCAGGAACAGTCATTGACGATCAAGAATGTAGGAACGTTTTTATAGAAGAATACATATCAGAAAGTGAAGCGGAAGCTCATGGAAGAAGAACAAGGCTAAGCACGATTGACGAAATTACGGAAGCTTCGAGGACCTCCACACCTGGAACTAATGGCTGGACAAGGGAGAGCATTTTTGGGGACTGTTCAAGGAAGAATTCCCTTGAGAATCCTCCTGTAGAAGAACTGGAGGAAGAATCTGAAGAGTCCGAAGAGGAGCTTTCTAGTGTTAGCGTGATAGAGAATAGGTCGGATGCTACAAGGGCTACAGAGTCCAAACGGGAGGATGAGACTACAACCAGTGAATCAAGTGAGGATGACGATGATGACGAAGAAAATGCTGGACAGGATGGTTGTAATAAAAATGATGGAGCGGATCGTCACGCTACGAATTTCAGTAACTACGAATACGAGGATGATGAGGAAGGAAATATTGATGTAGAAACGGCTGCCGTCACGGTTCGTCTCCCTCTCAAGTTTAGTTTTGGTAAGACCAAGAGCTACAAGGATATTACCACGGTGCTTGTTGGAGACTCGGAAGTCACTGATGATGATGAAGCCTATGTAACAAATCGGGGAAAAACTACTACTGTAGCTGTTAATACTGGGAATGTTTTGCCTGATGATGAGGCGTATACGTATGGGGAAGTTGATGATTATGAGGACGTCGAGCCCGTTGTGTCTTACACGATTTCCCTCTCAAGGCAATGTTCCAGAGACGATCCTCCACCGGATGAGAAACAGGATGTCAATGATGACGAAGATGAAGGGGAGTCCGAGGGGGAGCAGCCGGATATTGATTTCTGGGGTGAGATTAATAGCTCTAAGCAGGGAGCTAGGAAGAAATATTACCAAGAAAGTGCTCCCCCACAGGCGGAGAAAGTTCAGATTGCATCTGAAGATCAGATGGAATTCGAACCTGTAGTAGACTTCTGGGGAACTGCTGCAGAAGTGGAAGAGGATATTGGGAAGAACGTTAAGTTAAGGAAAGATAAGCGTTATGATGATGATCAAGGTGGGAAAGTAAAACAAGAAACAAAAGATGATATATCTTGGGCTCAAAGGGACAAAACATGGGACAAAGAATTCAATTTCTGGGACAAGTCCGTAAAAACAATTGAAACCCGGAGGTTCAGTAATTTTGAAATTAGTGAAGACTACGAATCAGACTCTGGAACCAAGAGTGATTCCAACAGTAAGCAAAGGCAGCAGCAACGAGTAAAACGATATACTCATACCCAAAAGAGGAACTCCGTACCCGGACTTCCGGTTATGAATAAATATAAAGCAAAAGTCCAAATACAGGATAGTACTACTGATGATATAGAGGAAGTACAAAGTGCTGAATTCACAGATGCTAGCAATATTCCCTTAGAAAAAGTCTCACGGGGCTGTCCTCCAGCCGATAAAGAAACAGAGAGCGAAGGAACGACCTCAGATCTTTCAGTAGGATGGTCATTTTGGGATGAGATTGATCAAGAAAACAGAGCATCCTCTGCATGCATTAATAAAACGGCTCGTAAGAAAGAGGAACGATTACAATGTCAAGAGCCAATCCAATCAACACAAGTGGCGGAGCAACTTTCGTACGAAGATGACATCAATCAAGACAATGAGGATACAGAGGACGAGACGAATGTGAATGTGTCCATCGAGATAAAACTACCCGTTCTAAAACCAAGCTCAACATCAGAAATCTCCGGAAACTCTGAAGAGTTCTCAGATTGTGAAGAAGGGGACGAAGAAAATGAATCCGAAGATGAAGGAGAGGATAAGCCAGAGGAAGAGATTGAAAATGAGCTCGCCATTGCAGATGTCGAAGTTGATAACCCTAATATAAATCAAAAAGCAGAACAGAGTGTTCCGATAAATGATGAAACTTCCGATGAGTCATCAAAGAGTAGTGGGACAACCATTGAGCCGTCGCCGCCGGTTGATAAACCTCTCACAATACAAATCAATACGGCTCGATCCGATTTCCCCGAAGATAAGCATCCGAGTGAAGTAAGCCAAAGCTCAGCTAGAAAAGACCCCCCAACAAAATCCAAAGAACGGGCCATTGAGATTAGAGAAATACTTGACAAAATCAAACTGTCATCTTCAGAATCCGATAAGAACTTGTCCCCCGTTGTTGATCAGAACACTGGGATAGACGACCATCAAGATCAAGCATGCACTTGTCACATTGGGGATAGAATGGCCCGAGCTGAAAGTTTATTATGGAGAATCGAGCGTTTCCTCCATGAAAGCCTTAGTCTCGGGAGTGAGGATGACTCTGGAGTTATGACAGATCTTAGTAGACAAATATCCGATGTTGATACGGATGCCGATAATGATATGAATGATACGGAATTCCTTCTCACTGCAGCAGCCGCTGTTAAAGATCGTAGAAGCCTGCATCACCATCATCATCAAACTTCTAACCAAAGTACAAATGAAGAGGCTCCTTCAGAAACGAAGGAAGCTACCAGCCCTGTCGTTCTTCGACGACGACCAAAGTCAGAGATCATTTTCGAAAGCTCGTCCACGCTCTTCCAGGAGTTCGAAAAGACATCGGAAGCGTCTAAGACGACAGCAGCAGCGATCGCGGGGGTCAAGATGAGAACAACGGCTGCGGAAAGAAAGGCCTTGAGGTACCAAAGGGCTAAAACGCACTCTCGACTATTCCAACTATTACAAGACGAATGTGGGAAGGATGAGGATGACGAGGAAGGGGATGACGAAGAGGAAGAGTTTGACTTAAAAAATATGAATAGTAAACGGGCCACCCCAACCGTTTTCGATTCCATGGTAAAGGATCAAGGGTCCTCTGGCATTGGGTCAAGTGTTGAAACTCGACCAACAATAGTCCCAATAAATGTAGACCCAAACTCCGAGCCTAACCCCCGGAGTCGACTTATGCCTCTCCCACTTAAGAGCGTTTTGGTGAGTTCTCTCTCCTGTGACAGCTCTTCCCCTTCAGGATCTTCTGGGGTGTTATCTCCAACCTCGCCCGTAACCAGAGATAAACTTCTGGCCGATATTATTAACGAATTTCACCTTAGACATCAAGAATCTTCAACGAATCTGCTAAAAAGTCGCAGACGTTTTACCCGCTTTCCCTCAAAGATTTTTAACCTTCTGCAACAAGAATTTGGCGAAGAGTTTTATCAAACTTTTGACTGTTCTGGAGAAGAATTGATCCCAGATACTTCAACTTTAGCTAAATCAGAGGACGCTCTTTTACCGGACCTAGGACCAAATCCAACTACCAGTGGGATAGCTCACGAATGTACTATTCACAAGAGTGAAAGTCTCAAAGCTCTAGAGGAACAATTACAGTCAACAAGCACTACCAATGATTCCAAACAGTCGACCCCAGACTACTTAGAGGTTCCTATTAGACGCAAAAATAAAATAAGTGGGCAAAGAGACTTTCGAACCCCGAAAAATAAGAAGACCACTTAAACAAGAATTTTACAACTTGCCCTCTTTAAAAATGACTAAAACCTTAAAAAAAGGGAAACAAGTGCACCTTAAACCAAGCCATACCTACCTACCCCGTTTTTATACGTTTCAACTATTTTATTACTAGTTTTACTTACTACTACAGATAAAAAAAGATGTTGAAATAACCCATGAGAACAACAAGAGACTGTAATTAATCCGATTACAGCAGTCCAATGATTAAACTAATTTATAGAAAGGATCTAATACTTTTTCATTCTTGCCATAATAGCCATACTACTAAGCTAACTGCTACTACTGCCATATTGATCTTTTAACTTTCTGCATCCATTGAAGATGCAAACGCTTTAGTTTAAGTAAGAGGATTTTTTAAAGAAAGGTATTAATTTTCTTTGGTACCACAACTAGGAAATAAATAAAGCCAAGACTCCTTCCTTATTTATTTCCTTTCACCTCCGCCTAAAACTGCCACTTTCTGCCACTTTCAAGGTGACTTTCTCCCTGAAGCCCTTTCCTTAAACGTCAACTAATATGGTGTATTGAAAAATGCAAAAATTTGAAGCTTTTCTCGATTTCGAAAGTCGGGCGTCATCCGCTGTAACTACTGTCACAACTACTACTGCTAGTTCGTTCGTTCGTATCTCTGCCATTGTTTGAACCAGGTATCTCATCTCATCTGACTCTTCTTTACTTACTTTTAAGTACCTTAGTTTGGATTGATAAATTAGATTCAGAACTTTACACAAATTAATCCCTCTAATAAAATCTGCATCCCACAAAATAATACCTACTTGTATGACTCAGTAAAAATTAGAGACTACTAAGACCCAACCGAATTTGCAGTAATTCTAATCCTTGATAGTATAGCTCTTTCTTAGCAGAAAAAGAAGGAAATAGCTTGGCAATTTTTAAAACTTCAAACCAGAAAAAATGTAATACGGAGCACTGCACTGGCTGAGAAGACTAGTTGAGATTGTGACTGCGAATTCACATGATTTTTTGAAGAATTTGCTTCTAATCCGAAATTCCTATCCATGTATTTTTATTGTGATTGTCCTAAGACCTTAAGTATGTGTTTTGTTTTGTCATTCCAATCTCCGATCCAACCTACACGGTCGTCAGAATAATCCCGTCGTAATCTCCCTAACCAAAAGCACTACTGCCTCTTCTCAAGGTTATTGTTAATTTTTAAACATCCCCTTGAATGTTGAACCCATTGATCGTTCTCATTGTATCGTTCATGACCAAACCAACCAAAACCGATCTTTTGTACCTCTAAAAAAACATTACATTTTGAATGGTGACCAACTCCATTAAAACCAACCCAAGAAGCCAAGCAAAAGTGATCCATAAGTTTGCCACATAGATAGAGCTTAATCCAAGCGAGCTCAGTTTAATTAAGGAAATGATTAAAGTTAGAGAGATTTGTCAAAGTTTTTAACAACGGAAGTAGTAGAAGTATTTAGTTTAGCCATTTAGCAAGTAAGTAATTAGAAAAGCCCTCGAAGAATCGTTTAATCAGTCAGTATCCCATTTTCTTGGGAAAGTTTTCCTCCGCAAAGCATCAATTCTTACTCATTTTCTAAACTTTTCTCATCCCCTTCAGCTCTTAGGTAGTAAATCAATCTTTGTTAGATAGATCGTCTCTCTCTTGAGCTTTCAAAAGAGTAATTAGTAATTAGAAATGTTTAGACTGGGAAAAGGTCAACTTCACAAACCCAGTAATTTTAGGGTTTAAATTCAGCAAAGTAAATGCAGAGAAAAGCTGATCAATTAACTGCTCAATTAGTTCTAATTGTAAAGTTTGCTTCATTCTACAAACCTACTATTGAAGGATTCGATCAATCTTTCCTAAGCTTTTAAGATCTTGGAAAAGAACCCTTTTTCCTCCTTAGATTATAATAAAAAATCCATTCTCTCTATTTACTCTCTTTCTTACTTTAATTTATTGAATTTAATTTCCATAACCCTATAACTGAAAATTTCACTACTTGCATCGAACCCTACACTACTGACTGACTGTATCCATCATCCGTTCTAAGATGCGGCTGATGGCTTATCTTTTCCTCCCAAAAAAGTACAGTAAGTAAAGTATCTAGTGAAAGGACAAAGTCCCAGATGAGATGAGATTACTGGATTTAAATTACCTGACGAAGTAAATACCCAGCTACGACTAAAAAAATCAATACCCGCAAGGCTATATAAAGTTCCTTGAGTGACTTATTTAAGTTGAGTTACTCGTTCCCTCGCGTTATTATTAATAGCAAATTTTATTTATTAAACTAAAGATGCAGTGTTGCCTTTGTTAGAATATCTATTGTATTCAATCTAATGGATCATTTTTGCCTGGTTTACATCATCAAAAATTGACACTGCGTGATTTCTTTGATTTTGATTGATTGAACGAGCCTGGATATATTTAAAAATAATTCGTAACCTCTGAATGAACTGGAGCATATGTATTCTAGCTAATTTTTTTACTAACATTGCTGAATTAAAACGAAGCCAAAGATATAAATTTCATAGCTGGTCTGGGTCTGACCTAGCTCAAACTTTATGCTAAAACTCTCAGAACACAGGGCAAAGGGTATGGTCCCATCAATTAGTAAATATTTATGCATGAAAGATGGGATACCACCAAGAAAAATCCTCAAAAACGTACTCTGGCATTTAACTACCTAAGCAAAATGATCAATCTAAATTCATAATTAGGAAATCTAAAATGTCAGAAAAGTTTATATGCAAATTAATTAGAATTGTTAATTTCAATTTCAAAATGTTTTGTCTGCAGTAAGATTTTCTTAAAATACTTATCACCGTTCATATTTGTAGTGCAAAAGAGACAAGTCAGGGTGAGGATGCTAAAGAGGAGAAAGTATCTGTTTCTAGGATCCTCGATAAGCTATCGGCGCAAGAAATGACAATGATTTGTTTGTAGAAATAATTGTATCCTATCGTACCGTGACCGTATACCCCTGAACAGTAGCCCTTTAGTACCATTAGCCCTTTAAAATCGTCCTTTAAAAGTTGTCCTGTAAAAAGCCTAGCGTCCACAAAAAACGTCAAGGTAGAAACAACGAACTTTAATAATAGCCTAGCTGGGTCATAGGTCATAGTTCGGGGATATACGGTACGGTGGTTGTGTTAGTTTCTGTGTTGGTAGAAAGGTTAGCTTTTCTTGAAAAGTTGTTAAATTGGTCCAGCTCTTAGTAAAATTGTAAAGGGGAAAGTGTCACCGAGTTGTAACAAGGTGAGAGGAGGGACAGAGGTCAGAATCCGCTAGATAAATCAACTCCAATTGCTATCCCAAGAGAAATCTAAATTAACACCCGAACCTTATACAACAAGAAGAAATGTATCTGCAATAACTCATGGCTTGTCCACCCTTCCACCATCCTGTCCCACTTCTACTTTATGCTATGGTTATTATTTCTGAGGAAACCCAGAGGAAAGGCTTAAAGGATTAAGACACCCTTTGTACCTTTAAGATGAGAAAATTCGTTAGGCTTTCCTTCGATAAGAAACAACCGTTGGCCGTAATTTATTTCTGAGAAGAGTGGAGAAAGAGGAATCATTTTTCTCATTCAAAGGTTAAGCAATTAACTTTGGGAAATGGTTAACTAATTATAGCTGGTCAGGGTTCGTTTTTCCAATAGGATTTAATCTTGGTAATCCTACTTTTTAAATCATATTCATTTCGAAGCTTCAAAGTTCATGTTAAAGTTAAGGATCTAATTTTGACATTTTTATGACGAATATTGGCCTTATGAAAATGAAACACGACTCTCGTTTCTCCGATAAGAACTACTGCACTGCAGGTCTCTCTCTCTCTCTCCTTATCTAATTCCCTTCTTGGCTTATGTATCTATCCTTTTAGTGCGGGTTGACAATGGATAATTTATTTGGAAAATATCTAATCTCAGAAAGTGATTTACACTCGACACTTAGATCTCTAGAGACTGGTTCGTACTATTACTACTAGTGGTTCCAGTAGGATGCCCAAGCTCAAGACTTATTCACAAGGGATGCGGATAAGGTTGGGTAATTTTAAATCAGCGGAACTAGAACCCAAGGTTCGTTTTGAGAGAAAAGGTACATCAAGCAGGGCCATAGTATAGTGGAGTATAGTAACCCTTAGGAGGTTTAGCTCTAATACACGTACATAGTAGAGGCTATGTATTGCAACAATTGTAATAAATCCAACTTTTGGACTGCTCAAGGATTTTTCTCAGCGTTGAAAGAGAACGTTTAACTCTTTTTCTGGGGCTTGGGCACTCCCTCCTTCAACATTTAACAATAATATTAGTAGAATAGAACCTTAGCAAGAAAATGCTGAGCTACGACCGGTTTCCAGGTAGAGTTTTTCGCGATAACGAATTACAGTTTGGGTATGTAATTTACTGATGAAAGTAGGAAACCTTAGCTTCAGACCTGTCGACAAGAATTAAAGTTATTTGGAAGGAAGGCTAGGTTAGATTAGATTTATTAGGGTAAACCTAAATCCTCATTTCTTTCTAAAAGGTTTTCACCATCATAAAGTTTTACGTCAAACCGAGTTTAAGGGCTGGAGCCCTTCGTCCATCCAGGATTTTTAAATCTTGTGTGAATTTAAGGATTTTTTTGTAAAACAGAATTTGCCAACACTTCCATATAAAATGCTGAGTACTTTTGTTCTATCATTCAGTTTCTATTTCGTTTCAACAAGCTTTCCACTCCCCCAAACTCCTTGTCCTCGCTAGTGGAGTCTTCATCTTGAGCATACTTAAATCTGGCTGCTGGGTGGTTAAAGGGTTTAGTTTACTACTTTATTTCCATTCTTCTAGCTTTTTCGTAGTATGTAGTAATTTATCAGAGAAAAAGATAGATGATGAGTGGTTTCCTCACTTTCTACCACTTCTACCACTACCAAGAGAGAATGAGTACTTTGTGGGATGTCAGGAGGAAATTACCATTGGGGTTCGAGAGAAATTATAAATTGCTTTCTTGGGCTGTTAATTTATATCTTTTATTCTATACATTACACTATTACCACTTTGGAGTAAAAAGGTTGTCTTTCCTGCAGCAGTAGTAAAGTACCCATTGTCTTGGAGAAAAGTCCAATATCCCTACCAAACCTACTACGTACCTAAAGTAACTCACCCAAAGTTGTCTTTTATTTATAGCAGTGCATTGAACCAAGTACTCAGGATAGAGACTAAGGAACTTCTTCCCAACCGCTACGACTGCTTCTTCTAGTACCGTAGTTTATGTAGGTACATAAGATTATAATGGATCGGGCTTTTTAGAAAACACTAGGGATTCCTCAGTGAAGTAAAGCACTTGGTCATTTGGATGTAGATGGAAAGAAGAAAGAGATGATAAACTGCCAAGATAAAATTACTTGAAAAACGGCACTCTTTCTATTGTAGCAAACTATTATTTATATAATAGACTGACGGATTTCAGAACACTTAAGTTTTTTGACGTGCCTATGAATAATGTGCGCTTGAAATTGCAGGTTATTAATTTTACCTCAATAAATAAGTTCTATTTGCCGCATAGCCCAGGCTTTAATTAAGGATATTTGGTTAATTTTTTAGCAGCACATGAAATTGAAAGTTTCAAGTGATATAAATGGTAAAAGAACCGTTTTAGTTTAATAGTAAACGAGTAATCCACTCTAAATGGGGTTACACGGGGGAGGAATGATGTACTTTTGGAGATGATATGAAAAGCCCCTCATGGGTTGTAGTGTGACAGGAGGACTTTGTCCCTACACTTTGTAACATGGAACATGATGAATGGCCCTGTAGGATTTATTTCGTTGCGAATTTGTAAAACTGACTGTCTCTTTCTCTTCCCCAACTGTTCTCTACTATAGGAATCTGTTCAAGTTTTACTTTCAAGTACCTAAAGTTAACGTGTTGATAGGGACGGGGAGGAAGTAATTCACAGTGCGGAGGGAGATAAATCATACTTTTTGTTGAATGATTTTGACTCAAGGGTTGTTTTGTTAGAGATTGGTGAAAAATGTAGTGAGGAAATAAAGAGCTGGACAAAATAAAAACTAAATAACAGATAAAATAACACAGTCATGTTAAAGTTTTGCTTGCTTGCTGATTTGAAAAATTGAAATACCTTATTTTGAAAAATATATGGCATGTGGCGTGGATTGTATTTTTTTCTTTCATAAAACTAACTTTATTATGAAGATTATTATTTAGTGGAATTGGTTTTTGAGTAGAATTGTAAGGTACTGAAATGTTTAGCGTTGTGGAGTAAAGAAACTTGACTTAATGAAATGTTTTAATATTGCAGAAGCAAGTGGATCATCATCAGATATGTAAGAGAAGGAAACTATACGCCACGGCGAGGAAGGACAGACGAAGAAAGACGAGTAGTTGGTAAATTTAGAGATTAAATTCTTCCTCCTGTAAAGTGCTAAAACTCTTGTCAGTTGGAGTTACAATGGGTCCATTGAATTGTCATCATTAGTAGATATTTGGCAGAGAAAAATGTCAAGTGTTAAATTATACAATCTTTTCGGCCTATTTTATGCAACTTGAAGTCCAGCAAAATACCAAATGTATACAATATTCATCCATGATACGACCTAACCTTATCTTACGTTGTTTTTGCTCTAAACTAGCAAATAATCTATGAAGATTGCCTATACGCTTGGTATAAGAAATTTTATTTATTAATTATTGAGCAATGTTTGCAAGTATATGGACTAGAATATTGGAAATTCGTCTGAAGTTTGTGAAATCGTATTTCAATTAAACATCAATGAATGCTTTAAATTTTCAACAAAAACCTAAATTTCGAAAACTGTAAGAATTTGTGTTACATATTTTGATTCTTGGGAATCGAAATTTTCAGTACTTTGGGATTGACAAATGAAATGCAAAATATTAAAATTACAAAGCTCATAAATCTTACATAAAGTTAATCCTTTTATTACCTTATTTATGTTTTCATTTGTTTACTGTTTCGTTTTGAATATATATAAATTGTTGCGTACAATACCAAACTAATATATAGTGATGCATGTATCTTATAAGTTAAACATAAATAAATACATAATTGATATTTCTCTTCACAAAAACGATAACAAACGCTGAACTATATGTTGTTTATCAGCTATTCTGCTCAGTTTACTCAAATACACAATCTAACAATGTTCAATTTAGCCTATAGATGTATTTAATTATAGCTCTAATAATTATTCTAAAAATCGCAGAAGAACAATCTGTACAAAGAGATAAAAAAATATACTGAAGTAGCGTCTGCTGCCAACTTTTGTTTCGTTTCCTATAAAGTAATCAATACACAAGCTCACCCATTCTAAAGCTATTCTTTTTATGGCTTCCAACAGCACGGGCAAGTTAGTCAGTAAAGCTCCGTCCTGTATCTAATATAATATACTGCCAAGTCAATAAATCATAGTCAGCTAATTTTATGATGCGTTAATAAAAATAATAAAAGTTGTATTAAAATCTAAAGAAAGAGCGTTTGTCCATGATTGATTCATCATCGTAAGAAACCTCATTTTTCAATTAATCATTCGCACACATCAGTAAAAGACATGGGAAAAATCGATCAATTCAAGTTGCCACCCTCCATCCTACCGGTTTTGGTAATATATTGGCTCCTCGTTAATAATTTCCTGGACCAACAATCCCACTAGGTACCATGCAATACAATACCCTATGTGTGGATAATGGATCGATAATCGACAAGAAGTAATTTTTAACTGACAAAAACAACAACGTAATATAACACGAATCGTTTGTGAGCGTAAGCTCCTTCAGTACAATGTAATGTCTTGGACCTTTTGTTATAGTAATATCAATCTTTTCCTAGAGCTAGCTATGCATACCGAGATAAATTATTTACTTTATATCACAACATTCCATAAAATAGTCAGTCACATTTCGTTTTTTCTTCAAAAAATCTTGGAGAATGGATCAGAACATAGTCGGGAAAACGGTTCATGTAATAAAGACTGATACATTCATGAAAAAACTACAGTACCCTGCCTAAGAGCTATTTACATGGAGAAAGGACTAGAAAGAAGTAGTAGTTCTTGAGTATATCTTACACTATTAATATTATATGTACGGGGCAGGCTGGAAGGATGATCAATCATTTTGTACAAAAGACACGCTGAGAGAGAGCTCGGATTACATGCTTCAAAAGCTTGAGTTAAATTGATGACATTTTTCATCGCAAGAAAAAGACAGGCCTCTACTTTTTTTTGGGTAGATAATATCTATCTATAAGTTCTAGACAAAACTGCACAATACCTACCAGCAATCCCATCTAAAATATAACATGCACAAAAGAATGAATAGAGTGAGTGCAAGAAATGTAAAAGAGAAAGGAGACTAGATGTATTGCAATAAGTGACATATGTTTCAAAAACGTGACAAGATCTTTTGCCCTGATTCCTTCATTTAGTTCAAATGAGGGTCAACTTCATAGTTTCTCGGAATAAATGTCTGAGAGAAAAATCATATTCAAAGTATTTACGTAAAAACAGCAATTTTTACATATTTTTTTTAAGTACAAGAGTAGCCTAAGTGAAGTTTTAGATTAAGAAATACTTTCCGAGAGTTCCACATTCATCAAAAACCTTTATAGTGTAATGATAAATCTGTAATAACGACGGAGTGAAAAATACACGTATATTTATAAACATACAAGCAATACCCTGTAGTAAATCCTTTACCAGAAAATGCACTAAACTTGGACCATAAGTGGTGGCCGACATGGGACACGTGCTGAAGAAATCTGTCGGTCAATCCACACATCGCCACGGGCTCGAAGAAGTGCCAAACTGTACTCAGTGACGAGATGGCAATGGGCCACAGAGATTGACGTCAATTTAGGGCAATACTCTGCAATACTCCTAAGACAAACAAAAACAAATTCAAACTCCTTTCATTTGAAATTTCCAAACAAAAGGACATAAATAACTCTCAATAATTATTCAACAATAATTAACAAAGTCTATGAAAGAAACAACGGAAAGAAGCGAGAGAGAAATTTAACACGGAGCTATGATTTAGTTATTTACTTTAGTATATTTACGACGATGAATGAACTGAGTTTACTTTGGCTAGGGTTATATTGCTTTATACGATAAGGAAAAAAACTGGCACTCTGCCCTAAAAGATGGAACGAAGTAATTATCGGCTAGTTAATTATTTATTAAAGTTAAGTTTCTCTTGATAAAATGTGTATTTTGCACTTATTTTTTATTAGGTTGGGAAAAAACTTAATTGCAAAGAGATGCACGAGTTTTATGAAGTAAATTCCTTGTGCAATTATCAAGCGTATGCATTAGATATAAAACAGAATATTAATGTGTATACAGACAGAGACTTGACTTACGCTTTTACTCTAAAAGGATATTAGTAAAAGTGTAAAACTTTTCAGTGCTGGCAAGAATTTCAATTAGAAAATTATGTAAATTAAAAATGAAGCAGTACCTGATTCCACTGTCAGTTACACCCATACATGCTCTAATATCCAGTACTATCAGCCCCGAACACCCCCTCGAAATGGAGATAAGCGTAGAGTCATTTACACATCGGATGTGTGCCAAATGAATTATCCGCAATCTGTAACAGTTCATTCAACCAAACAGCTTTCATTACCTATATTGCAATTCTAATGTCTTTATTTCTACGCTATTTCTCGTTTACAAAGTATACTTGCAATTACTAATAACCCGTTACTTTCAAGACAATGTCTCCGGTTTAAAAGCATCTAGGTGGTTTTACTACTTTAAATACTTCTAGCAAAGTTAAACCACACAAACTTTTACTGGTGGACGAAATTAGCTCAATTACAATATAATTAGCAAACTTCCAAAGATTCAGATCCCTTTAAATTCCATAAACAAACCAAAGCTTACAACGGGAATCTCTGAATGAAGCTAATGATAAGTGGGTTGCTCAAAGCTGAGCAGGAGGAGAGGTCAATTTCCTCTAACGAGGTCAAATGTGACATCAAAGTCTCCAGAGCCCCTCGAGTGATCCAGTTGCAGTCTCGAAGGATTAGCGTCTTCAGCATCTGTTTAAGAAATGGGGAATAAATCATCATCATAATCACACCCCAGTCACCACCACCAACCACCATCATGATATGATACTAACTAATGGTAGTAGTAAAGCGTAGTTTGATTAATAGCAGCAATCGATCGAAGTCCCCCTAAAGAGTACAACAGTAGCACTGACTGACAACGGAAACTAACTGGATGAAATCGCTTCATCCCTTGCATCAATGAGTAACAATGTACGTGCAGTTACGTAGGTTGCATCCCCCAGATTACATTTACTGATCTATCCCAACAGTGACACTGCTGGAGGGTCTTTCATCTAATTTATCATCGAGCCAATCAATAAAAAAGACCATCGTAATAAAATAATGTGATTATTGTACAAGAAGAAGGGGAATTTTATTGCTTATGCAGGTTTTTTAGCGGAGGGTTTGTCATTTCTTGGAAATAAACTGGTTAGAGATCGTTTTGTTAATATATTCTGGTTGCACTTATTTGAGTAAAATAACTGATAGGATGACGAAATGGGTGAATAGTAAATGCTAAGCTTAGATGAAATAAAACATCATTTATTAATGTAATTGTAAACTATAATACCTTCAATTCATAAAAAATATTTTTTCTGCTGGAACATAAGCCACTCCTTAATTATAATTGATCTCAAACCTTTAAATTCTTTGTTTAAAATTCCACAATAGCCGACCTAATTAAATGCTAAAGTTCTTTTAAGCTTCCCTTTAATACAAAAGTTCCAAGACTTTTCACTGATTTTCATTTACTTTATAGCATAAGCCTTCTCCCATTTTAGCAGGACTTCTGCATGCATGCTACGTACAACAGTAGCTCAGTAAACATAAGCTTTCACTATATCTTTACCCCGTCAGCAGTTCAAAACCTCTGCTATCGATATCAGTAATATAATAGGATAAATGTAATTCAAAGCTCAGTGCTTTCTAGCCACATGAAATCTGATAAAAAGGATTAGTTGGAATGGGACAAGGGAGCTATTGAATTTGTTTGCTGAAAGGGATAAGATGGATGAGACCGAGGGAACTGAAACCTCTACCAGTTTAGGTAATTCGGTCCCTGCACCCTCTTTTTGCCTAGTACTGCTACTTCTACCGCTGTTTTATCTAGCCCTGGGTGATTTATTAACAAAATCCATCTCATCTCATATTCCTTTAATCTCTGGGGATTCCATTGAAAACAAACTCCTAAAATATGTCGACTATGCACTAAAGCAAAGCGATGTTACTGGTAAGTTACTACTATTGTTATTTTGAAAGAGACAGGATACAATCCACTTTCTCCATTACGATTATCATGTAGGGAATGTATGTTCCGACCAAACTACAACATTAACTCTATAGTGGATTGGATTGGTACACGAGTAAGATTAATATTAGAGAAGAGAGAACCTAGAGTAAACTCCAAATCCCTTTAGGCTTGTTGTCACTTGTTTGTAGTGAGGAAGCTGATATGTCTGTTTCTGCCGTAGTTTTTTATCCACATCAGTTTAGATGGGTAATTGACTGTACGAGTCAGTCATTTCTCTGTGAATGATTTTTTTAAGTGAAAAAAGTGAAAAGTCTGACACGACAGGGTTAGTTATAAAAAGGGAAAGTCATAATCCATCCTTAAATGGATAATACCCTTTGAAAAATTAAAAAAACGAACACAAAATAATGGATTTATTAGATAAGCTTCCCAGTAAAATGGTCTACTTGGCAAAAACTTAGTATTTATTGGCTCAATCATTGGATAAATAAAAGTCTACTTCCTTTTACAGCACAGGTTTAAATACGACAATGTACAGAGTATCTTACAAAAAATAATGTGCTAGTTACAAATATCAATTGCTAGGATGGGATGGGATGAAATAACAGCACAGAAATAGAGATGTAAAAAAGATTTTGCACAAAGCAAAGCACCTAAAGTTTTGAAATATTCTATCGCATAATTCAAATACCTTGCTATGAGGGAAATATGTGCCATTAATCAGAAAATAAATCCATCTTTGACTTTTAGAGTCGTTTAAATAACGATTTCTCTGCTCAGGATTTATTTTTCTGAAACTTCAGAATGCTTGACTTTCAAATTCTTAACTAACACAAAGCGTGTACTTTCCCTTCGACTTAACTCGAAAGGAAATGTCCCGACTTGGGAATGACCATTGACCTGACTGGCTACTGTTCCTGGCTCATCTATGGATGAACGGATGAGTGAACTTTAGCCTTTTGAAGGTGACGGTAGGGACAAATAGTTAGCGCAGGAGAAACCGGGTAGAAATACATAATAGAAATGCATAAAAGAGTAAAGTTGGAAGTTAAGAGGGACACTCACCTTGCATTTGACAGAAAGGGTGAGGAGACAAGTGCCCGTTAGGGAGGCACATCCTGTCAAATCCAAATAGGTTAGCGAAGGATTCCTTGAAAATACTGAGGACAGCTCTCCATCCCGAATCCAACCATTCTCAAGGACGGTTAGCCTCCGGATCTTTGCACAACTACCCGTCACACGCTGAAAATAGTTGTTTAGGCAGAGAACTTATAAATAATCTTCGAATTTAATATTACAAGTCTCAAATATTCGGCAATGGATGTATATGACTATCTTGGAATTTGATTATTTTTAGAAACTTTCCTAAAATTGAATCTGTAAATTATATAAATAAAAATTCCGAGAGATATTGGTATTTTATATTCGTAAAATAGATTCGACCTACGACAGAAAAGCATGGCAATCATGGCATAGTATTTCTTACGATTAAAATATATATATTAGGAAGAATAGTTATAGAGGTAGAGGAGTTCAAAAATGTACCTTAAGATAAGAAGGAATAAGCTTTTAAAACCCACGGAACAGATGGCTTTTATCAGAAAAACATATCGCATGATATGTAATGGGTAAATAATACCATTCATCTATGCATACGTCGATGTCAGTTCAAAATCATTTTCAAAGACATTCACTCAACCACAACTTACTTCTGCATTACATTTCCTGTCTTAAAAATAAAAAACCCATCCCATTTCTCACATTTTCGTATAACTAACCTTTTGGATGTTACTTCTAAAGAAGATTTTTCTGTAGTCTATAAAGCACTTAGGCGTCTCTTATTTTTCATGCTTTTAATTTGTTGACTGTTTACTCCTTACTTCTGCTGGATTGCCAAAATCCGTAATATTTGTTCCCTTTTTGCTGAGCATTAAAAACTTAGACAGACTGGGATACGGACGATATATTGAGAAAGGAAGCCGTAACGGAATACCACGGTTGAAAAAGCAGAGGAAAGATTCCGTAAGTAAATAAATGCTGTAAAATGTTGTAAAAATGCATTTTGAAGACCTAAAGGAAGATCAGCTTTCGGCATTGGGATATCTTGGGAGAATCTTGAAACTCTAGACTCTTTTATAGACTTTAGCCAGATAAAATATTTAAAATGCACTCGAAACAGTTCATAGAAGACAGTAAAAGTTAAATATTTAACGACCAAACAGAAAATTGCATTTAGCTTCGATTAGCTAACCTAGCGTTGCAGAATGTGAGCTAAATGGACGAAGTTGTCTATCTGTCAAGTCATCTACTCGCTCATTAGAATATCAGAGATGAGAAACACAAACGGGGATAAATCAATCGAGATGTTTAACAACTGGTTGCCTGATAGCTAAATTTGTGACGGCTGGTAGAACATGCATATTATTAGAATGGTAATGTTGGGGAAAATAGGGAAAGGATCTGTTCTGTACTTGAATGCTTCCTACCCGACTTCGTATTGTCAGATTCTCTCCTACTACAAAGGAAAGTAAGCAATAATAATAGAGAAGTTAAAATTGAAACTTCAAATCTCCAGAATTCGGTGGGATGTACTGTTTATATTTCTAATTTACACTACCCAAACTACACTTGACTTCACAGAACTTCTGGCATAGTATCCCTATTTACTATGCATATAACCCATCTAAAATTTAAAAAAATTAGAAGCTTAACTCTTGATAAACAGGCCAGAACCATTTGCTGTAAAATGACTGCTATCCTACACTTTTATGAGCGATGACTTGGCATGAATCCACCTTCAATTCATCCATGGAAAATACATTACATCTGGAACTGCAAATCCAAATTTACTTAAGATAACGTTAAAATCAAACTGGCAAGTCCGTTCTCTAAGATATTCCAACTATCAACGTAGCAAAAAGAAAGCCTACACGATCATTTCTGCACCCTTTCATCCCATTTACTCACTAGTCACTCATATCATTTAGTCAAGGCATACTTCAATTCGGTACACTATTATTAGCTAGGATTCCCATTACCTACTGGGTTGGGTTGTTTTTAGCTCATTTTTATTCCCAGTTGTAGCTAGCCAGAGGGGAAAAGATACCTAGTGAGATCAGAAGTTTTATTGGAATTAAAGGAAGTGGAAGGACGGACGGTTTGTGGAACAAAAATCGGACACAAGTACAATTTAGGCTGTTTTATATCCATCGCCGACAGTATTAAGGTTAGAAGCTATTTTTCTAAAGAACATTGATACACATTGGTTATCACTTCCGAAATATCGTCACTTATTGGGTGCAATATTTCAATATCTGTTTTTATGGAAGTTAATGTTAATATCCCTAGAAAATCAGACATGGACTCAAACTCAAAGTCAAGCAAATCTGGTGGAGAGACGACGAATCTGTTTGTAACCTACGGGATCCTTATATTTTTCCTCTTTATTCTGTGGCTAATGTACACGAGCTTTTTCTAAGCAGTTTATAAAGGTACTGACAATTCTTTAGCTTCAAAAGTTCATCATTTTTCTTTTGAAATAGTTATTGATTAAATAATAAATAATTTTAAAGAAACTCGCAATTTTTTATTTGAATTAGAATGTCTGACACTGGTTGCACGGCTGATGGAGGATGGCAAAAGGAGCTACATGCACTATCTACTACTTTAGATTTTGATGATGGGAATATCTTTCGGTGAATTAATAAATTTTGGGGTACTTTGTGGGTTGGGTCCTACGTGTGCTTTAATTTCAATAGTATTTACTATTTGAATCGAATACAAATAAAGATGTGCTAAAGAATGTAGAAATTATTGCGTTAAACTGTCTTCACCTTAAATTTTATAAAAATTCTAAATTTCTTTATTTAACTATAGGTCTATTGAATACGAATAGGAAAGTAAGGAATCAATATTTGAATGTAGAAAAAAAAGCTTACCTGAAAAGCCTTTGAGCTGAAGTTACGAGAGACTATGTGAACAGTCTTTAAATTGGAAAAGTAATCATCAACTAGAGCTTTGGATTGCCAGGAAACGCGTCTCAGTCTGAATAAATCCTGCCAACTCAAGTAGGGTAGAAGATTGCTGGAATAAAATATCGAAAACAGTCACGAATCACAAATTAATAGAGTTTTAAAATAGACCCAATATTCGTGTTGAAGAACCTCATTTCCTTCATTCCATTTGCCCAATGTCCATACTTCCAAAACATATTACCTACACTAAAAGAGAAAGCTCGTAATATTTAAAGCTCACCCAAATAAAATATCTTCCCAAGCCAGATCAAAAAGCGTAAACGCATCGTCTATACTACAGGGACTACCACCATCCACATAAGGAATTACATCCTCATCATCCCTAACTTCCAGAAGGTCCTTGCTACAACTGAAGCAACTTTTGTTATGTTCCTCTTCATCCTGAACCTGTGATGACCAAATGACCGGAATGGGATTGAGATTATGAAGAGCAGTCCCAGTGGTTGTGACAGGTTGAGTTGGGAAAGATGAAGTCCTCGTCTTATCCTCATCACTTCTCTCCATTATTCTTGGATAGAGAAAGAGGTTGAAATTAGATAAGGGATTTGAGCACTCTTTGTCTATCGTCTTCAATGTCGTCTAGACCCGTCACATCTTCATCCAGACGGACCAAACACGGCTCAGGCCCCTTGGCGATGCGTTGACGAGGATGTAGGATTCTTTCGCCGATTGTGTCGTGGATAAAGATGATTGCGAAGGAAGTTACTTGTTCGAGTTTACTTGTGAAAGTTGCGAAACATTTCTCCTCCTTCAACCTGACATACTTTTATCTTGGTCTTTTATATTTTGTGAGGAATTCTCCGACAGGAATTGTGATTTGGGAAATGCTTTCTGCATCATATCCGTATGTTGATGACAACTTATCTGAAATATGTTCAGTAAAACGTTGTAAATTTAACGTACATATGATAACAAGCAAAAAGTATACATATATTTTTAAAGAAGAGAAAAGTACGAAATAACATGATGTACAAGCATAATAATTCTTCCTTTCAAATAATTTTCCTAAACATAATCTCTAAAACCAATACGATTTGTTCAGTCCTATTTCAATGCTTACTTTTTTAAATGTAGCAAAAATGCATACAATTCATTCTACAAGTTCCTATATTTTCTCAAGCATCCATTTCCCTTAATTATCAACTATTCAGAATGTGCTAAGCCTTCATTTAAATTTTATATGCTGCATTTAAAATCTCACCCAATTCCCCATCGATAAAACCTTTTTCCAACCCTATATCCCCTCATATTTTATACAAAGATACAGCTTTAACATTTCGCACGAGTGATCTGTCTGTACCGAGTACCGGAACAGAATACGAGATTCCTTCCTAAGTTGCTAACAATACAAATGTTTTCTTTTAACAAGCACCATCCACTTTTCCACCCTGAGAAGGACAACAGCCCAAAGAGTACAGGAGATGGATGCTCAACAGTGAAAGTGAAGTAGTACAGTATAGAAAATAGAGAAGAAAGTAAGAGATGAAATATCTTTTGTCATGGTTGAGTAATTTCCAGCTCAAAAGCCACAAGGATTTTTCCCCTTTGAAAAATAAGGTTGTCTGAAAGTGTGGGGAGGAAATGTGTCAGATTGATCGACCCTTGTCTTGCACAACACATACGGCTTTCTCCACCGAGGAATTTGTACCTTCTAGTCATACTAAGAAAGTGTGTACAGCAGCTACTACTACCCTTTACCAGAAGCATGTCATTTATGTGTCTATGTCGCCGGCAGAATAAATGTTTATTACCATGTGGAATTTCTTCATTTTTATTTTCCTTTATAAAAGTTAAGAAAAAGGAGGGGAAAGTGTGGAGGAAAGAGTAAAAGAAAGCCTTATTTTTCACCCTAGAACGGGACTGTTGACTGCCCAACCATCCGTTTAACTGACCAATATTCTTATCTAATCTGTAACATGGCATGGTATAGTATGCAATGCTTTTATTTTATGGAGGATTTTAAAAAAACGGTGCTTTCAAAGTACTTTTTTAAGTAATGGTGTTTTCGTGGCTTTGATTTTTTTGAAGAGATTAAAGACAAAAACATTTTCTGTAGTTGTGAATTTAGATGTGTGGAACCTGTGGAATTGTATTAGATTGTGGTGTAAATGATGAAAGTAAAAAACGTAACTTTAGCATATTCAAGAGAGCTAATAGTTTAGCTATTCTAAGAGTTCCAATGGCTCCATTTATGCCAGTAATATAGTTAATTGTACGGTAAAAGATGGCCGTTTTAAACCTAGAATTGAATATGAATATCACTCTTCTATTAAATTTCAAAGTAATAAACTACGATTAAAGGAATTTATTTTTTACCTGACTTACTTAATGTCATTTCTAGAATGTAGAATGATTTGTTATTTATTACAATTTCTTAAAAAACATGGAACTAACTGTTTGCATTGACTTATTTATTAAACGTTCCCATTTGTAGTTTTTTCCTTTTTTGACCAAACTCAATTAAGTTTCTAAACTTCCAGATGCTTCTCTGTAAGCCTGATATATTTTTTACCTATTTTTCAGTCCCTTACTCTTGTCCGCTATTTTATTTATCGTTTGTTCTTTTTCACAGTAAACAGTCGGTTAACAGTAAACGCATTCCCTACAAGTTCGGATTTCCTCAATTCACCTATCTCTGCTCAATCCATAAAACACGAACAATAAATTCCAGCAGACTATAACCGTTGACTACAGAACAGTCCATAGTACATCTATAGCTCAAGTATGCATATTTATATTTAGTTATGTCTAACAAAGGTATTTTTCCGACTCCTACAACATCAAACCATCAGGCTTAAAGTATCAGAATCTGTTTATCTGGAAAAGGTTTCTTTTATTAAACCAAGGACAATAGCCTCGTCTATGCCTGATCCTGCACAACCACTACTAGTCTTCCATAAATGTGTGGAGCTTGCAAAATGTAGGATAAAATGCATAAAACAGCTTAACTCTCTTCATGGAGGGTGGCTTGGATGGAGTGAATTATTATCAGCAGAACTGAATCCACAACAGGCCGTCGTGGTAGAATGAGATTGAGAATATTGAGAGAAGAATTAAAGTGGTTTGAAGGGTAGTGCTAGCGTTAGCGTTAGTGCCAATAATACGAGTAGTAGTAGTAGTAGTAGTAGTAGTAGTAGTAGTAGTACCTATAAGTAGTAGTAATATAAGTAGTAGTACCTATAAGTAGTAGTAATATAAGTAGTAGTACCTATAAGTAGTAGTAGGTCGTAGGCACTATTAAAGAGAAAGGTTAGAGCGGATTAGATGGGAAAATGTGAAATTGTCCCCTGGGAAGAATGAGTTATGTCTACCAGGTCGAGGTAGCGAACACCAGGGAGAACGAATTATGATTATTACTTTTGGAACCGACGACGAGGACGACCGCGGGACTGGATTTTATTTCTAGTCCACCCGA